>JAODTR010084135.1:0-14528 GCA_025399935.1 Amblyopsis rosae | reverse complement strand
CTGGCTCCAGACGGGGGCCCCGGGCTTCCTCCGGGCAGGGTAACCTCTCCTCTTATATGATCTTTCATAGGGGTCTTTCTGAATTATTTATACATTTTAACCAGGCACTGGTTTAAAGACTTTGAAGCTTGGTTGAGCGCATACAGTATGCCTGTCATAGCCTCAAGATCAAAGACTTGAGGTGTCTGATGTGTGTACTGTATGCACTGCTCAACAAGTAAAATAAAGCTATAAAATGCTGTTATATCTTCCTGTTCCTTTATTTTTCCTTTGGGCAGCTTCTGAAAACATGAAACTGTTCTGCAAGGACAATTATCTTATACAAATTCTGAACATTGTTGTGAAAGTCTATTAAAATATGTTCTCCTAGTTTATATAATGTTTCACATTTGATTATTTGCTTGTTAGTTTCTTAATAGTATGGTTATGGATATCAAAAAATATTGTGCAACTCACCCCTGAAATCATTTTCAAAAAGCCATCTTTATCTACAAAGTTAATTGATACATGTAAGAAAGGATTCAGGATTCCTACAGGTACAGTATTTCTGATCGTTTTGGGATCTTTGTCTTATAAAAGGTGTAGTGGTTAAATGTTTTTTTGTTTTTGTTAATTTTTACCGCATATCCATTCACAAAGGGATTGTGACTATTTAGCTATAGCAGTCAATTAGGGCCTATTGTGAATGGTAAACAGAAAGCCATGTAGTTAGTTGTTGTCTCTGACTAGTACTGAGGCTAGATACAGTATTTGAAGTCCAGGCCCATGGACCAAGGAGATTTGTTGATGTCCCCTGATTGCCTGACAGCATTCTGACTGCTAAAGTTGTGCTCTCTCCGCAGACGACGGGAAGCTGTCCTTCGAAGAGTTTAAGGCCTACTTCTCTGATGGAGTCTTGACATCGGAGGAACTCCAAGAGCTCTTCCACACCATCGACACCCATAACACAGAGTAAGTGCAGTGTTCTCGGGCTGACGTCAAACATATCTATATCAGTACATTCTACATAGATGCTGTATATTGAAGTAGTTCCTCATAGTGCTACATTTGCATTCCAATCATAACGACTGTAAGAACCTTACAACCGCTACCTGCTGCTACCTGTCCGTCCATCCACTCAGTGACAAACCTTTTGAACACACCTGGTGCCTTACCGCCAAAGTCATTACACATCCCCGTTTCCACAGCAGCTGCACGTAGCACAGTGCCGTCTTATTTTACCGATGCGTTGAAATATCTTCTTCTTCTACTTTCTTAAGGGCCTCTTGTCACAGTAAGCCGTATGTCTTATTAAAACAGAGCAGTGTAGCTGACGTGTTTCCGTGTACTTGTACTTCAAACCGACACCCACGATGGCATGTGAATGGTGTACGCTGTTGTCAGCATGGCAGAGCCTATTGTATGGGGAGCAGATTGAACATCAGACATGTTACATCTGATGAGTGTTTACGTCTGCAGCAACAGGAGAGAGGGAGATATCAGACGACCAAACAGTCGCTAAGAGCATAATAAACATATTATTCTATGAACGCGCTGTACTCATTACGAGCCTAGTGTAATTGCTGTGTTAGGTAGCGCTCTATCTCCAAAGAAGGTATTGTCAGCTGCCAAAGCTGGTAGAACTCAAAAGCATGCGATTACATGCACGCACACACACACACACACACACACACACAAATACGCGCACGCACTTTACCCAGGTATTGCTTGGACGCACATGCTTATTACACGTACAACACAAAACACAGACCGTGTGTGCGCGTGCATATGCCACCGCCACCGAGAGAGAGAGAGAGAGAAAGAAGGAAAGCGAGGGAGAGAGAGAGAGAGAGAGGGGGAGAGAAAAGGAGAGAGAGGGAGAGAGGGAGAGGGAAGCAGATGGCAGAAGTTGTTTGTAGTAATTTGGCCGTTGAAATTGATTATTCTATTGATTAAGGAGTGAATCAGCAATGTGGATTGCAGACCAACTGGGTATTTATAGAGAAGAATAGCTGTACAAATCCTGTACTGGTAGAAAGAAAGACTGAAAGAAGCATTGTGTTTACACAACAGTTAAATCGTGTGGATATATTGATAGGCCTGACAATGCAGGTTATTATCCCCCAAGAATCAATGCAGGTGTAATTTGAAAGAAACATAACCACAATAAACAACATTGTTATTCTCTATGCCATTGAAAGGCTACAAATATGTAGAATGTATTTACTTTGGTTTCTATCTACATAGCTACAAATGTTCTACTTTCCTTCATACATTGCAGTTTGCAGTTATGAATATTAATACACTTATTAATAACACATTCTCAGTGGTATTTTGGGATAGTTTATTATTCGTCTGTACCAGTCCAATCTTTGCGGCCAGTTGGCCGCTAGCATGTCCTTTGAGATAAATTATACAAAATTATTCACAACGTGTGAGGAACACGAAGCTGTTATTAAGATTACAGTGTCAAAAGAAGATTTTTGCATAAATAATTAAATTGAAAAGTCCTGACCTCACTTATACCACCAAATGAGAGCAATGTGCGATAATACATTTAGACATTTACACTCCATTCAATTTATGCTGTTGCACAATTAGATCATTTAGCAGAGATAATTTTTCCACATTGAGAACAATTACAATGTATTGAGGATAAATTAAGGGTTAGGCAAGGATTTTAATCGGTAAACCAGTTATATTGCCCCACATCCCGTTCTCGTGGATGATAGCACATTGGAAATATAATTGTTCTTGCATGCATTCATTAATTAATTGTATTAACTCTTCATTTTGTTTTCCAGCAACGTGGATACAGATGAATTGTGTGGTAAGTTTATCTTTAGTAACGCGTTCACTTTTTACAGTGCTGCTTTAATCTGGGTAAGAGAGAAGTCACTTTTAGAGACTGGTGAGACTGATGTGCGATTGTCAAATAGACACTGCTTTAGTGTAGGAATTGAAACACACACACACACACACACACACACACACACTGCAGTTACTGTTTTGTAATTCCTTATTTCCTTTGTGCCTTTTCACTTCTTTAGATTACTTCTCGCAGCATCTTGGTGAATACGAGAATGTTCTCGCTGCGCTGGAAGACCTGAATATGTCCATATTAAAGGCTATGGACAAAACCAAGAAAGTAAGACGTTCTTAACAACGACAAACGCCATTGCAAATGTTTATTTGTCGTTCACTGCCAAACATAAGTGTACGTGTGTCACACCCAGTGTTACACGCGCCGTGCATGCAGAGCAATGTTAATAATAAGGGATGTTTGATTTATTCGCTGTGTGTTGCCATCCGCGTGTTCTTCTCTCAGCACGCTTTCCCGCTACCCAGCTTTGCTCCTCAGATCACCCATTAGTCACATTTCCATTACAGAGCATAACGGGCTTTTCCAGGTCAATAATTAGGCTACTCTTCAGAACAAAACAGGAGGTGATTCCTTTTACACTTGCCTGTGGATCAACCTTTTTTTACATTGCCATGATTGCATGCAAGCACGTAAGCAGTGCTTTTGATTGACCTCCCATTGATTCCTCTGCGCCAACCAAGTGGTTCTTGTTAAGCATGTGGCTGCGATAGCTAGTAGTTCTGTTTTCATGGCCAGATTACACCTGGGAGAATGTGGGGTGGGGTGGGCTGGGAAAGAGCTCTACCACCCCATGAGTGGAAAGTGTTTGATCTCACACGGAGGTCCCGTGGGCTCGGCATGCCCTGCAGAGCGACACGTAAGCCCTGGCTCCACGAAAGCAGAGGCAGCCTATTTGCACTCAATTAGAAACAGAGTGTGGGAGTGGAACCATTCATTAATAATCAATTCTGATTCTTGTTAGCACCAGTAGGAGGAGGTGAAGTGAAACTGGGTCACGTTCTTTTACAGAAGCACAAAAAGCAGCATAGCAATTGCTAATAGCACAAATTCCAAAAGAATATAGTGGAGGGATGCTGAAAACTTCATATGAAGGGTGGTTGTTGAATGCTAGAAACTACCTGTTTAAAATAATAAGTTGTAGAACAGAATAGAGCAGTTTAATAGGATATCTTAGCTTGTTTTAAAAGACTAAGTTAAACAGATAATAGGCCAGATGTGGATCAGGACTTATGTTCCCTATAAAAATGAATATAGGTTAAAATACCAGATGGACAGGAGGTGATGGTTCAGTATTATTGAATACAAAAAGGGTCAGGCTTTAACATAGTCAAATACAGGCAGTAGTCCAGAAACAGAGGTCCAGAAAACACAGCAGCAGTACACGGATACATGGACAGTGTTTTGTGGAGAGAGCTGGAGGCATGCGACGGATCTTACCAGATAGAACTCCTATAACCCTTGACTTATTTGAGCATGCTTTGTATTATGTCTTATGATGCAATGACTATCTGACCTCACGTATACCATGAAGTCTCTGTTAGGATGCTGATACTTGGTGGACAGTGTACATTTAATGTTAAAAAGGAGGTGATTACAGGATAGTTTTCCAGACAGACCATTTTGATTTCCGACACTGCAGATACAGTGTAGCTTCACATCACAACCCTTAGTATGGAACATCAATAACAATCAAGACAGAAATAACAACTCAGTATTCATTTGAGTAGATCAATTAAGGTGTTCCAACAGTCTGCAAGCTTTGACTCATAAGCGAAGATTCCAGGGGTGATGCCTTCCCCTCAATATTTAGAACAACAAGTTTATTTATCCCCCCCCCCCCCCAAAAAAAATAAAAAATAAGAAAAAAAGCACTAGTTTCACTCGGCAGTAGCAGAATAGGCTATGTCCAAAATGTTTCCAAAATGTGTTATTTCTGTCTTTACCATCTTTATTGAGGATTGAGGCTTTTCACAATACAAGATGTGAGCTCATACAGGGTCTTAGTGAGAGACATTGCAGAATAATATGTTGTGTCCCTTCCATTAGATAACTTCACAGGCTGCATCAATCACATGTTAAAACCTTGGTTCTCTCTGTTGAACTCTTTTTGCATAATAATGTACATGTATGTAGTATGTAATGAATGCATGTGCCTGTAAGTTATCTATGTCTCTTTCTGTGTGACAGGTTAAGTACTATGCTATATAGTGTTTGTGTGTGTGTGTGTGTGTGTGTGTGTGTGTGTGTGTGTGTGCGTGTGCATGTGCGTGTTTGTGTGTGTGTGTATGTTATGTGCTACATCAATCTACCTTCATCTCTCATTATATTCTATCTTTTATTCCTGTCTCAGCTTGAAGGGTAAGACAAGCACGTTATCTATTAATATCAACCAAGAAACTGGTAACATAGAAATGAGTTTATGTGGAGTGAAATAATTAATATATTATAATAGTGTGTGTGCGTGTGTGTGTGTGGGCCTCTGAAACAGCGATGCTCTATGCTGACTGACTGTAGACAGTACATTGTATGACAAACAGCATGGGTAATAATATCTGCAGCTAATTATTTTGTCTTAGTATGTTTAAAATAGGTGTCCTGTTCAAGACAATTCTAGACAATTATTGACTCATTGTCAGTACTTGTTAAATACTTTGCTAAATCAGTATTATACCAGTATTAGCTACAACAGTTTTTACCTTATATGACACATCTCTGAAAATGGCTTATTGTGTGTTAAATGAATAAATTATTGATTACATACATTGATGACATATATAATAGCTATCATACGCTATGAATACAATTGTATTACACTCCACATAAACCCATTTCTATGTTACCAGGTTCTTGGTTGATACTAACAGTAATAGATAACGTGCTTGTCTAACCCTTCAAGCTGAGACAGGAATAAAAGATAGAATATAATGCAAGATGAAGGTAGATTGATGTAGCACATAACATACACACATGCACACACATGCGCACACAAGCACACGCACACACACTCAGACACAGTGGAGGGAAATGAGTCATGTCAGAACTGGTAAAGGTCAATCCGCTGTCTGCCATCTGACCATGGATTACCGCTTGTGAAGTGTGTGTGTGTGTGTGTGTGTGTGTGTGCATGTGCACATGCGTGCGTGCGTGCGTGCATGTGCACGCGTGCATCCCTCCTGCCTCACAGCTACAGTTGCTCGACAGAGAGAGTCGGAATGTCACAGTAGATACAACACAATATGAAATGATCCAGAATAATATACTGTAGGTAACAGCAAAACAAATCAGTAATTTGCCCATTTGCACTTGTGGAAAACAGACTTTAAGCAGTTAGCCTCATCCCTTGTTGTAATTGTAATTTAGAACAGGTAATCATTATTCAAATGTGTTGTATGTATAAGCGCTTAATGACCTGCTCTGCTTTAACGGTGCTGGTGAGAGTTGAGCTGTCTTGCCGACATGTTTCCTAGCTCTTCACAAGATAATTAGTGTGTGTTCATGTGATGTGTGCATGTGTGTGTGTGTGTGTGTGTGTATGTGTGAGACAAGGCTGTGGAGGTGGGAGAGCTGCCTCAGGCTATTGCAGGCTAATAATCAAATGCAGCTTTCAAAATCAAAAGCACAGCGTCGTGGGTGAATAGAATAAGGTATAGAACATGGCAAAGAACAATTGTACACACAAACTGCAATAAAATCTAATCGGCGGCCTGTTAATTGAACTTGTGTTATTGATGTTTTCATGCCTTTTCCCTCGGTGACTCTGCCATGTTGCAGGTAGCAGGTGTAGTGGGTGCAGATGTAATCACCGTGGCTGTTTGTGGTGCACGCAGCACCTTTGATTGCATCTAATATCACACTGTCATCCACCCAAATAACCACCACAGCTGAGTGCTGGAGCCAAGCCAAGTACTCTACGAGAGTGCATGAGATGCAGTAGCATACTGATGTTGGCTTCAAAATAGAGCAAATCGCTGTTTGAGTGAATGGGAGTCAATGAGAAAGATTGCCTCTTCTCCACTTCGGTCCTTGCCTGAGGTGGTCTTGTGTGAGTTTTCTCCTGATTGAATGACTCGAAGAAATCACAATGTAAAATTAACTTTGATCCCACACGTTGACCTTGCCACTCTGCAGCACCTGTGGACAAGAACACAGGTTCTCTGCCCTGTTTGAACCATGACGTATAGTGCTAATGAATGGAAGAGGCTGAGACTGCATAATAACAGAGATACAACACAGTGACCCAGTGGATAGCATTGTGGCCTCACAGCAAGAAGGTCCCGGGTTTGAACCCCAGTCGTCCCGGCCTTTCTGTGTGGAGTTTGCATGTTGTCCCCGTGTCTGCGTGGGTTTCCTCCGGGCGCTCCGGTTTCCCCCACTATTAAAAACATGCTATGTTCACTCTTCATTCAGTGTCATTGACCAGAGACACTGGCATATATCTGGAGTCGGTCCCGGGCGCTGCACAGCAGCTGCCCACTGCTCCCTTGAGGGATGGGTTAAATGCAGAGACAAATGTCGCTACATATATGTGTATGTGACAATAAAAGCACCTTACACGCAGACCTTTTATGTTTGACTAACTCCGCCTATGTCTCTTGACTGACAGGAGTATCAGGAGTCAACCCACCTGGAGCAGTTTGTGACCCGTTTCCTACTGAAGGAGACAACCAATCAGCTACATTCTCTTCAGAGCTCCTTGGAATGCGCCATGGAAACCACGGCAGAGCAAACCCGCCAGGAGAAGTATTATGTCGCTCACACCTAACACACACACACACACGCATAATATAGATGGTCTTCATCCGCCGTTGCTCTACATTTCATGTATAGCCTATCAGGACATATTAGTCTAGGCCATGTGCCTGTGTGTGTGTGTGTGTGTGTGTATGTGCGCTAGTCTTGATTAGCATTAGCATGATTGAAATGTGACTGGCTTCTCACAGTGACTCACCAGTTTGTATTTCAGAGTGATGTTTATGTCTCCTCTCCTCTCATCTCCTCTCCTCTCCCCCTCTCTTCCCTCCTCTCCTCTCCTCTCCCCTGCTCTCCTCTTCTCCTCTCTTCCCTCCTCTCCTCTCCTCTCCTCTCCCCTGCTCTCCTCTTCTCCTCTCTTCCCTCCTCTCCTCTCCTCTCCTCTCCTCTCCTCTCCTCTCCTCTCCTCACAGCTATAACTACTTGTTTGTGTCCTCTCCTCCTTTCTGTAACTAAATACTGTGTGTCTGTTGGGTCCAAAGGGATTTATCTAGTCCGTTGTATCATGTGAGAAAAGGCTGTGGTTGAATGCAAATCATTTCTCAGTTGAGAGTATTTGTATGAGCATACTGCATGTGGAAGAAAGAAAAGAGAGAATGAAATATATCTTGTCCTGCTCATCTCCCATTGTGTCCTGCTTAGTGCAATCCATGCAGGCATACACACTCTCACTCTCGCTCTCCCGGAGGTGAGAATGTGTTTGTTTTTGAGCCTGACTGTCAAAACCTGCAAGCCTCCTCGTTTGTTATTTTCTGTGTACCTATGTGTGGCTGTCTGGATACAATAGAGATGTGGGACATGTAGGGAACAGCCTGCAGAGCGCTCTCCCTGGCCTCTGGTATTACTGTCGCTATGTGCCACCATCAGCCAGATGCCAACATACTACGGCACAGCAGCAGACCTGAATTAGCGTTGCATTGCCACTTTTCAGTAAAACACTAAAGGAGCACATTATGGGCTGATGTCTTTTGCTGAAACACTCAAGCAATCTCAAAGTGGTCGACAAGACTTGCAAGATAACAACATTCAGGTGTTATTTTCCAAATGCCTCAATGATTATGTTCCTATCTGTGACAGAATCTGATATTCTATGTTTCTGTGGCATGGTTGTATATATAAAATTATGATCATAATGTTTAACTACATATAAGGCCCTCATACATGTTCTTTCTGAAGATTTTCACTTTATGACAATTATCACTAATATGTTATTCATGTCAGTGAGTGTACCTATAGGTATGCTCTACCAATCATCTGAATGCTGTCAAGATCTTATTTTGAAATAATTATAATATCAATAGCACGGAATTAACTTATTGATGAAATTATAATTCACTGAATGGTTATTCAAATCAACACCAATGTCTACCATACAGTACATATTCAAAACATGCCATGAAGGCCCAGTTTGGCCAGTAAGTGTCACTTCCCTACCTTGTATGTGTCACAGACAGGGCCCAGTGAAGCCAGAGGTGCTGTCAGTCCAGTGGTCAGGCCGACGCTCCAATCGCAGGCTTCAGAGGAACAGCAGCCTGTCTCCCAACAACCCACTAGTCAGCCTGGTCAATTCAGGTGTGAATATATTTATTATACTGCCCATGTTCAGGGCATGTTCTGCTGACTCACCATGTGTTCAAGTGAAATGTATGTGTATCATTATGTATCATTTAGGGAAACAGTGAGTCAAATTTAATGTGTACATTGCAAAAGAATGTACGGCCAAAATTATTCTTTATAACGTTGTTCTGCTTACACTAAATACCCTAGGCTTCAGTTGTTTCTTTTAAGCTTTGTAATATTGAACGAATGTATGTGTTGTTTTGATATTGCCAGTTTAGAAAGCTGCACACACACACACAGGACAGAGTGCAAAGCACAGCATGCTCTGTGTGTGCGTGCATGAGAGATAGAGAGAGAGAGAGAGAGAGAGAGAGAGGTGAAGTATTGTATCTTACAGTAGCTAATCTAAACATAGTTTTTAAAAGCCTTTGTCCTAAAGTTAAATCATTAATTGTATGATGATCCATAGTGTTTGCTTTCTTATTGCGTTGCATGGTTGGCACATTAGGTAAACCAAATTAGGAAATTGGTTTACCTAAAAACATCCAACAGTACATAATACATAATTTTCTCCAACTCCACTTCCCATCATCCTCTCTGGCCCATCCTTCTAGGTGCATATGATGAAGACAGCCAATGGGTGACCCAGGTCAACAGACTCCAGAAGCTTATTGACCGCATTGAAAAGAAGGTGTTGTGCACTTAATTTAACGCTTCATTAAAAGGGTCAACATAGGCTAGTTAATTAATTAAACATTATTACACACAGTATACTGTAAAATGTATATTCTAATGAATGAATGAATGGACACGCTCAATTAATTGGGAAATGGGAATAATATATGCCCCATTTATTTAAAAAACTGTCCTGCCCTGTTAAGTTCTTAGAAAAGTAAGCCCTTTACACTTTGATGTTTTTATCTCAATGAGACTTACCTGGATGGAAAAAAGTTTAAATACAATTCTTTCAAATTATAAAATAGTGAAAAATTGAGAGCTGCTCTCTTCTTAACTTTACACAATCTGATCCATAAATACAATCCATCTGTTAATCATTACAAGAGAAACAATGTGAATGTGAAACAATTAACACAAGTCAAACACCCACATGTAAATGCGTGCCATTTGCACATCCCATTAGTCAAATGCAGACACAAGCAAAACCAAGATGTACAGAAAAGAAAATACGAACAGAACAGAAATGAATAATAAGATAGATTAGTAAATATGTTTTCACTTTAACCCCACCTTCTTAAATCAGTGATTTATAGGTAAAGAGATTAAAAAAACGGAGTTTAAAGAATTAATGTTTTAATTATGTATGTCTTGAAAGAACTTAATTAATCGAACAATAAGATACACAGTATTTTTGTGGTATGTCATTTTTTCTTCTTTAGTAAATCTGTTTTAATGGAAATGTAATACAATTTGTATCTTGTTTAAAGTAATTATTTTGATCCTGTAGGACATTCGACTGGAGCCTGTTGAGGAAGAGGTTATGGACAGCACAAGCAAATCGGTTGGTAATCGTTCTATCAGTTTTTCTCCTCTTGGCCATTTCACGTCACCATATTCAATAGACACTTGCAGGAACGGAAGCTGCCGTGATAGGACCTATTAGGCCGTTGTCATAGCAACAGCAGAAATGAGAATCTCAAGTTTTTCTCCCGCTCTTGCGATCCCACCTTCTTTCACCTCATTATTTGTCCAAGGCTTGGGATCCATTTATAGAGCCTTTAAGACTAGACTGAGTATATGTGTATGTGTGTAGTGTGGTGTATAATATCCCTTATATATATACTGTACACATCACAGTCATTTATATATATGTATATATACTTTCTATATACACTTCATATCTACACTTCATATAACAAACAAGAACATTCTAAGAATAGAGCTTAAGTTTCAATGAACACATGGGGAAGTTATACCGTAAACCACTGTAAATGAATCAAATTATATACTGTAGCTTTCTGTGGAGAATACTTTATTGCCATATATCACTCTATACTGCAGAAGAGGATTATTGGTTCCCTGGTGGTGTGTGAATTTGTGCTAGTGCCTCTGCATGCATTGTGTGACTTTTTGTGTGCATATGTGCATTGCTGGTAATGTGCATGTTTCCAAAATTAACCAGTGAACCAGCACAGACACCACTTAGGACTTGCTACTGGCCAGGGGGGAGAGCATTCACGTCCTGTACCCATCAGCCCCTCTGCCTCTGTAAACAAACCCTCATCTTGTCGTTATTAGCATCTAACTTTGGAATGATGTTGTTGCTTGTGACTAGCACCTTTTATCTTGGGGAAACGGTGCACACACACTGACACCTCTTGTGTTTCACAAGCACAAATACGCAGGTTTCATTTACTGTAAGACGTGTGGTGGGATAGAAATGGAAGCTCTATTCTCTGAGGAGGACACTATATAAATACCACAGACACACGTATTCATTAAATAAGGATTTCAGGAGAGTTTTAGAGGCGAGTCATATTCTGGATGCTGCTTCATCAGAGGGACTGTCAATGCCTTCAGCTCCATTGCTTTCTCCTCAACCGCACAGTGTGTGTGTGTGTGTGCGTGCGTGTGCCCGCGTGTGCGTGTCTGTGTGTGTGTGTGTGTGTGTCTCGCCAGCACGTCCTGATAGTCCAGAGGCAGTTTTACGTGCTGGAGGAGGAGCTCGATGAGTTCCGCGTTGCTCTCAGACAGTACACGGAGTGTGCCTGCACCCAGACAGGATGCCTCCAGTAAGCTACACTGGCCCTACGTCACTTGCTTCCACACTGTTGTCATCAATGCACATTTCAATTCTAAATAATGTCCAATTTGGATATATGCATATTCATCAGATGATTATAATACTGTTTCAAACATAAGAAATATGTGTCATAAAATGTATTAATTTAGAAGTCACTTTTGTATATAATAAAGTGACTTATGGATCTACAGTAAATACATAGATTTTTGAGTAGCGGTATTATGGGCTACCTTGCTGACATGAAACATAATTTAGTAGTCACTGAGCATTCACATATTACTAATTGCGTCTCTTAGACAACACACACCAGCATAAAGGACCTGTGACATTTAGAGCGTTGTCGTGAGCAATTCTATGAACAAGCAGTCATGCTGGCTTTCTATGAGACTAACGTCTGACAAGACCATGTGTCAACATAGCTTCAGGGTGAATCAGTTTACCACTGCATACAAACAGTTGGGGAAACAGTCCAAACAGACACAATGTAGAGGAGGACTTGGCTTTCTGATTTAATTAGTGACTTGACTTCTTCTGTCTGCAGCATTGCAGTTCAGCGGCTTGCAAATGAATCGCGCTTCATTCTCTATGAATTCTGGGAGCACAACAATGTGTGGAAGAAGTAAGTATTGCCCTACTCCATATGTGATGCAAAAGCACGGTTAAGGCACTGTTATAATAACAATAAAAACAACACAACACTGTATAGCAATTATGTGGAATAATATCATCAATGTGGAAGAATCAAACTAGGTTTTTGTTTTTGTTTATGGGAGAAATACTTTAGACTAGGGATGGCACGATCCAGTTTTTTCAGTTCCGATACCGATACAGATACCGGCACTTTGTACCGATCCGATCCGATTCCAGTGTTAAATTAAGTTTTAAGTTAAGTTGCGAAGTAAATGACCTATCTCTATTTTAGTACTTGGATGCATTTTAGAAACCTGCTGCTGATAGTGTGGCCTGGGTAGGTTAGACGTGGCTGATGCTTGACAGTAGACCTACGCATGTAAATTAATTTAATTGGATTAGCCCCATGGATCGGTTACAACTGTTCAATTGTCACCGATACCGATCCAGCTATTTAAGTCAGTATCGGACCGATATCTGATCTTAGTATCGTATCGGTGCCATCCCTACTCTAGTAAAACTCTTGACTACTAGCTTGTTCCATTCCTCAATAACCACATACAGTAAACACATTCAAAATGAATGTCAAACTCTCTTTTATTTGTTGTATTTTAATAATCTATGCAAACCTTATGGTGTTCAGTACTCAAGAAAACCTTCACAATGTCCAAGGGAAGGGAGAGGTATAAACTATAAACTATTTATAACCTAAACTATAGTAGGAGGGTGGGACCTTTATATACATTGCTGAATGAAACGTATCATGTTAATGCCCAGTCACCTGCAGACTAACTACAGCAAGAGCTTCCAGAGGGGAAACGTGGATTTCCTCGAAACTCCTGAAGTCATGAGCACCATGCTGGTACCTGGTAGGACTATTGGCAATCGTCGCTCGTCTGATTTATTGAACATTTGATCATTCATTTACACTTAACCTATTCAACAAAACAGGTTGAGTAGGTTATACACCAGTCGTTGTAAGAAAACACATCGTTACAATGACATCAGTAGTGATTTCAATTGCTGGCATTTTTCTTTGTACATGCCGGTATTCACGATTGTTCTTTGCTGAAATGCTATTAACCCCATCTGCTTCTGCCTGTCTTATGAACACATTAAACATGCTACACATGCTCTCTTTTGTCATAGTTAGTTAGTCATAGATTGTTGTTCGACCTCCTCTTTATACGATCAATTGATCAACTCTAATAGTGTTTGTGACTCGTCCTATAATTGACTGGTGTTTACCAACAATTGATCATACCTTGAGCTTAAAGCCAGCATTATGTAACATTGGTTCTACGCAGGAGTATGGCATTCAATGAATTTGTCAGTGCACACATAAGCTACACGTGAATGAGCCTATTTACTGATGCGTAAACAACTTCAAAAGTATGCCTAAAAAAACATTTTGCAGGAGGTTACATGGGCTTCGCAGAAACACGAATGTGAAATACATGTTTCTGCGAGGGAAATCCTGTACACCCCTTGACAGCAGTTGCGTGGTGGATCTGGCCATTGCTTGGGGTCAGTTAATCTAATCTTCTCTCTACTCTTTCCTTGACAGCTTCATGGTGGGTTCTGAACAACAACTGAAAGAGCACTGGCACCCTTCGAGGAGGCCACTGTTAACACACGCACACACACACACACACAAACTTCGTCATGTGAAGTCATAGTGACCTAGTGGTCTATATGTATGGCCTCCGTGCTCCTTCATAGTTAGTAGCCTAGCTGCGTGTGTGTTTGGTCGTAGAAAAGGCAAGAAGAAACATCAACATACAGTGTTAATAAAGCAATGACCTCATAAGACAGGGATCGGGTCTGGTGACCGACATCTTCAGTGCTTCGGTGTCATCACCTCCTGTTGCCCCCAGGGTTGCCGTTGGATACATGGGAAGTCGAGCGTGTGGTGAATGTGCGTGATGCTGTAGCGGTGTGTGTGTGTGTGTGTGTGTGTGTGGG
>JAODTR010084134.1:0-36759 GCA_025399935.1 Amblyopsis rosae | reverse complement strand
TGTTGGAGCAGGGAGACATCTAAAACATGCAGGGCAGCGGTCCCCGAGGACCAGGGTTGGGGACCACTGCTCTACAGGCAATACTGGCCTACAATGTGCACTCAATATACAGTAGCTCTATTTCAGTTTATTTTCTTATATTTACACCATGCATACACTGCTGGCATACCGACAATATCACAATTGATCATATTCATCATCATATGTTCATATATCATATACATTACTGTCAGTAGTTGCAGTTAACAGTGAAACGGGCTGTTTGTGTTCCATCACTTCCCTTTTCTAAATAAAGTATTTGTGGGAAACTACGGAGTGTATTACTTTGATAGTATCCAGTGGATGCCCGGCGAAGACAAGACAAACACCTCCGAACCCCCCGGCGAAGAAGTTCTTCCCTGGACTTACTGCCTGCTGTTTCGACATGGTTTCTGCAGAATACAACGCAAAAGATGAATGAAAACCACTTCTGATAGATTCTACATCGTTTAGACTAAAAGGACAAAAACAAACCTGATCAGTCACCGCTGGCGGAAAAATCTAGTTTCTGAGCTGTCTGTCCTGTAACGCCAAGAAGCCAGCAGCCAGAGCTCTAAGACCTTTCACCCAAATATTTACCCGGACTTGTTTGATAGTAACAATTTACCGAACGAGTGCATCTTTCTTTCATGTCCGGGTATCAGGGTTAAATTTTCTCATTTTCTATCCACGGTAAATACCGAAATACCAAATACACAACGGTAATAAAAGCTATACTGTATTTTATAACTGCAAGTGATTAAATAAATATAGCAAAATACACAATTATTAATATAATAAAAAATAATGGTAGGCGCTCATGTAGGCCTATACCAGAGCCATGTTTAATTCTATGGCTCTGGCCTCTACTATAAAGCACTGACATAACAGGACCAGTATCCGGTTCTATTGTAATTCCAGGGTTCTGATTAAATGTAATAATTTACTGTAATCGTATTACGAAAAACCAGTACCTGTAATCCATTATAGGTACCAGCTAAAATAATGGAATCGTTTTTTTAATTTTAATTTTTGATTAGATTATTACTTCTAGGACTACTTTCAAATATAAAAGGGAAGTTTGCAGAAATAAAATGCATAAAACAATCTTTCATTAACATGAATCAATAATTGAAATATAGTCTGATCCCCTGAGCAACTAAACGGTCACACAAAGAATTATTTGGCGTGTCAATGCAGTAAATTGCTTTGGATGGCACTTCAAAGAACAATGTTTATGCATGAAGTAATCTAAAAGTAATGGAAAGTAATCAGATTGTTACTAAATGTAGGCAATCCAAAAACTGCATTAGTCTGGTAACGAGTAACTGTAATGGACTACATTTAATAAGTAACCTACCCAACCCTGCGTAATTCAATAATATATACTTAACTAAAGAACATACACATTCAATAATTATTGTTTTATTATTGTAAACATTAAGAAAATACAATTTATTTTGACACAATCTCCAATTTTTCCAATATTTTAAACTGGTAAAATATAATTGCAATAGTTGTATTGACACAGTGGTAGCTCAAAGGAAAAGGTACATTTTGTGAATAATCACAACCATGAGACAATGACACTTTTTTACTAATGTAAACAAAAACAGTAGAGGCTCACTCTCTTAACTGTCAATGGTTTAACACTTAGACCAAACTAATCCACCATTGCATGTGGCTGTTTCTGTGCATTTAGTATTTAGTTGGGGAAGGGAAGGGAGGGGGGTGGGTATGTACAGTGGTAAATTGCCTTTAAAATATCAGCTCTATGTAGACTAGATGAATGCTAATTGATGCATTTTGCAAGGTTCTCAAGAGGACCTATACCAAAACACTAATTTCAGACAGAACTAATGGAGCATGTTTGCTGGTAACATCTCTATAATTAATCTCTAGACTAAATAGTAATACATAATTTTATTCCCATAGTAAAGTGTCACTGTTGATGTCTCTCTTCAGATAATCTTAATTTGTTAGTCATTCATTTAATTTAAGATTTATATTGCTTTATATTATTTATATTGCTAGTTTCAATGTTAAGTCAGCATATGCAGTAGAACATTCAGAAATACAGTTTGTAAACAGTATTAAGTTTTTAGGAAATCATATGTAACCCGACTGATCATTAGCAGTGAGGTTTATTCAAAACCTGGCTAGAGGGAAACATAAAACTCATAAGCATTGCACTTCCTTATAAATAATGCTATCTTCAGTTTAATAACTTAGTTTTAAGATAATCAGAATGTGATACTCTTACTATTTAAGTTTATTTTATTGTACTTCCTGTAAAGAATAAGAGGAAGAGGGGCATAAATCAGTTTAAGAATACAGTAATTGTTCTCCTACATTTACATGCAAATATATTAGGTCTTTTAAAGGTTCACATTCTTCCTCTTAGGTGTGAGACAAATTAATTTATTGAGTATTTAGTAAATCCATCCCAAACCAACATTTGGAGTACCAATACGAATAATACCTCCTGACCGTATGAAGAGACACATGCATCACCAACACATACACATGTGTTGGTGTGTGTGTAATAGTGACACTTCTGCACCTAGTTCTCCCTGATCTGTGGGAACTCCCTGTAGATCTCCTGTACTATTAGCTTGTCCATCTGTTTGGCTGTGTTGCTGCCTTCATCATCCCCATCATCCTCTTCCTCCTCCCCGAGAATCCTCTGCAACGCTGCCTGCAGGTCGGTCAGTCGGTGTCGGTGTTCTAGGTAGTCTGTCGAGCGCACGATGGAGTGCATGAGGGACAGATACTCCATCCTTAACTGCATGTGAGCATTGGAAGAGGGGAGAAGTCAAATGAGCAATTACAAAAAAGTTCTGTGGAGAAAAGGCTCCCATGGAGAAAGACTGTTGCTATTTGAACTCCATCAAAACAGAAACAGCTCGTTTCCATTTGCTGTTTGCAAACAATGATGACGGACATTAGCCTGCATACACAGTTTTGCAGCAGAGGTATGTTGGAGTCCAATAACTTGACAAGCTACGCAAGAGCATTAACCACCAAAGATCACATGTAATTGCTTGCAGCCACATCAGCAAAATGCCTAAAAGACACGGGTTGACATAGCGTGCTAAATTAATTCTCTGACATGGAGAAATATTGACTGTTTTAAGATAGTTAATGTAATTTGTTTCCCTACTATCTTGGGTATAGGGTGCTCCCTCAGAAGCCCCGCCCCACACGACGGCTAGTATATACAGTATATGTATATTGGAAAACGCATTGCCAAGGCTAGGATATTGTTGTTGTGGGGTGCGGTCTGCACCACTGTTTGCGTTCCCTTTACAGGGCCAGGGCTACTGAATTTGCCAAAAAGTATATTAGCTCACATCCCTGTGTCCACCTTTAAGTAACATCCGTTTCATCAGACTCCTCTATAGTTTAAGAGAGCGACTTAGCATAAAAGTCACCTTGTCTCCAGGCGAGAGGTCCGATATTTGTCGCACGGCGATGTCAATCATCACCATCATGTCAGTGCGGTAGAAGATGTCAGCAGACTCTTGGCTGGCGAAGACATCCTGCAGGAACTTAAGTACTGAATGTGGAGCTGGCGGGGTGTGTTTGAAGACACATACAGGGTCATCTGAAGAGGGTGCGCACAACGGGTGTTTTGATGTTAAGCCAGCTTCATAAGACACATTTCACAGACTGAAGTGTGTCAAGGTCTTACCTCCTCTGTTCAGCAGCAGCAGCACCTTTTCTGAGAGGATCTTGACATTCTTTTTCATCAGTTCTTGCATAATTACATTGGTACTGGGCACTGGGCATTAGAATCAGTTGACACACACACGCACACACATGCACCATAAGAATAAAACTAGTTTCATCAAATATAAATGACCTCATATTTTGCATTCCGCCACAGTGCATATTTGTTAATCTGCTCCACTATGCTATAGTAATACGGTGATCCAACCGGTGTGGTGCAGGTTGAAGGCCAGCAGCAAGTTGAGGAAAAGGTCAGGAAGCTGCTCTGTAGGGTCAGAAGCGAGGCCTTCCTCCACCACAGTCAGAAGAAAGCGAACAAAGTGAGCATTCAAGTGTTCTGAGGCAACAGAAAAGCAGCGTTAGCACGATGTTGCGCAGTGAAAATAAAGCCTAACATCTGACATGCTGGACGTACCGTAGTGGCGATATGGCACCTGTTCACCCATGGAGAACATCATGGTGAGGACCAACGCTGTGTAGCACATCTTCTGGTGCTCTGGAAGCAACCAAACATCACATCATGTCGATGATAAACGGCTACATACACACGAAGGCACGTGGGCCATGCGCTGTGTCCCAAGGTCTGCATGCCTTGATATGTACATTGTTGTGTACATCCTCCTCACCCTGCGTGTCTGCTTGTAAATCTCTAGCCAGCTCCATGGGCAGGATGGAGTTGAGAAGTGTGGAGATGAAGGACGCATCAAGGCTGCACATGGCTCCGAACACCTTGAGCAGTAGCAGTCGCAGAGACACCCGGTGCTCCTGTGTGGACAGGCACACGCTGAGCCGACCCACGCAGTACCGCGCATGACCACAAGGTGGAGGTATGGCTACAGAACTGCCAGAGATGCTTTGCTACTGTGAGGCCTTTCACAGAGACGTCATAGCAGGGTAAACACACACATTTAAACTAGCTAGTGCCTGTATAAAGGGTAGAGCTGGCCAAAAACACATTAAAAGGGCTTATAAAAAAAAGCACTTTAAAATGTACTGCAAGGATACACTGTGAATGTATCTTACCATCTGATAGTATGACACTAGTGACAGCACAGGTTCAGAGTGGTTGTCCTTGCACATCCTCTTACACACTTCGGGATCTGCATCCGTCTGCAAGAGAAGAGTCACTCTGCAGGTCATTTCTGCAACACTATCACTGTGAATACGCTTGGCAGACGGTCGCCCACAGACATACCAGTATCTTCAGAAGCTCCTCCAGGTAGCATGCTATCAGCGCACAGTCTTCATGGAGAGCCCAGCTCCGCTGCTGGGAGTCATCGCAGTGACGGGCGAGGTCGCTAAAGATGACTTCCAGGCGTTGTTGGTCGTGACACACCTGTCCCTGCGGCAGGGATGAACTCAGGTCCTGCAGAACACCAGGACAAACCTGCGTCACAACCTGAAATATGGGTGCTGCGCCCGCAAGCCCCGACAGAACACTGCAGTCAGTCTGGCTGGAGACAGACGCTTGACATTTCAACATTTTAACTATCATATGAGCAAAAACACCGCTCCCTCAGAAGCTCCGCCCCACACACTGGACACACATTGCCAAGGCTAGCATAGTGTTGTGTGGTGCAGTCTGCACTAGTTTGTGTTCCCATGTACGGAGCCAGGGCTGTGCAGAAACACCAGATTATTTATCCAGCGCGCACACAGAACAGGCAGCTAGCGCACTGTGAGTATGAGGATATACAATATATACTACTATATGATTATGCAAACCAACCAAATAGCATTATCGGCATGGTTTCCAGAGCATGTTAAAGCGGATGCGTGCATGGCTTTCACCAGTATGTACTGTGCACAAAAACATCTGACTAGTAGAAACATCATTAAGGGTCCCAGTCTCCAGAACCAAAGGGGAATCTGACCGTGCTTTCCACCAATGAGAGGAGAACCTTTTCCAAGGCCGGGGCAGCGCGTGGCAGGGTGCTCTGCAGGTGGCCCACCACCACGCCGACGGCGACGCGTGACAACTCGTAGCTCAGCCCCGTGTTCTTCCGCACCAGCTCAATCAGTTCGGCGCCCGTCGTCACGGGAACAGCCTCCGAGGCGACAGGGCTGCCGAGGGGGCTCTCCGCTATGGAAGGGGGGGCCACCGGCCATTCGGTCTCCGGCTGGTCTTCGTCGGCAGGCCTGGGAGAGGCGGCAACATGCGGAGGCTGCGGCGCGGGGCTCCTCTTCGCTGCTGCCGGCTGGGGAGAAGAATCGGAGGGCGCCGCCACGTCCGGGGCGGGTGGGGGGGGCTTGGCGCGGCTGGGGACGGGCGGGGGAGGGGTGCTGCTGGCCACACTGGGCAGGCTCGCGTCAGAAGATACCACAGAGTGGGAGGAGCCAGAGTCCAGGGAGGAGGTGCTGATGGAGTGGCCGGGGGATGGGGCGAGAGACGACCCTCTGCAGGGCACATCTGGTTCTCCTGGGAAGGGGGGGGGACAGGCTCCTGTTACGGCCTGCCTGATGATCAGACTAAGAATAGAGTACGTAACATGAGCAACGAGCATGGCTGTGCTGTCACGTTACGCATGTTGTACAGTGCAGCGCAGCGGCGTGTGTGTGTGTGTGTGTGTGTGTGTCCATCAACCTGAGCCGTGACCTGAACGTCGGCTGCCTCTCTGCTTCTCAGGGGGGGGCGGGGTGATGGGGGCAGCCCATCGTGCTTGAGGGGGGACCTGTGGGAGAGGAGGGAAGGGTGGGCCACTTTAAAATACCCTCTCCAGAACGCTCGCTACATTCAAACTCTAATCCTCTCCCTTCAATGCCATAGGGTGCTCCCTCAGAAGCTCCGCCCCACACATTGTAAATGTATTGGGCAGCCTAGGGCGAGCGGTGTTCACCACTTTGATTCTGTTCCTATTTACAAAGCCAGGGCTGTGTAGAAGTACTAGATTATTTTTTCAGCACACACAGAGAACGGTAAACTCGCAGACCGTGAGGAGATATTTGGTAACAATACAAAGTATTATCTTACAATCTCCCTAGAAAAGGGCATGTCTTGATATTTGTATGGAATTACACATGCGTTTGAGACCAGCGTTACAAAACAAAGTTTCAAAGTGACGAGCAGCTCGTATTGCTCTCTACTCCTCATAGACTCACATTTTATCTACACCCCTTCACTGCTCACACTGTGTGCCATAATGCAACTGAGGAGTGTACCTGTAACGCAGCATAAGTACGGTGTCTATTATCTGTCCCGGTCGTGGAGCTCCATTACCTGGTAAAACCCCTGGTCAGCTTGCATATTGTCCAGGCTTCCTGACAATGGCACACTGTTCTGTCGCCCATGGTCTCGGTTAAGACCATTGGGCACTGGAGGGGTTTGACTTAGAGATATTTCACTGGTAGAAGACGGAAGGCCTTGTTTCTGACTAGAGGAAATAGGACTTCGTCGTGCCAAGGTCTCCTTTCTGTGATGGATTAACTTTCTACAGAGAGAAAATGCTGTTTCTATAATACACATAAATAAATGACATCATAGCATTGCAGTTGTTTAGGAAATAAGGTTAGTGCTTACTGCAAGACATCTCGCTGCTCCAGATTATATTTGCCTCCATTTTTCATAGCAACATTATGGACACCTTCGATTGCTCTGTCAATGGACTGTAAAACCTCATCTTGCTCGGGAGCCTGGCCGAAAAATAGAATAGAATAGAGAGAGGGAGAGAGAGAGAAGGTAAAATATTTATTGTGTCAACATGTGAGAATATGAATAACAACCATGTGTAAACACTAAACAGAGAGAACATATGTATTCCTTGGGGGTATGACTGCAGGCCTAGACAAACTAGGACAGTTATCTAACAAAAAACATGTTGCGCATAATAAAGTCCCCATACAAAAACTATACACTGGCAATACTTTAAATAATGGAAGAATGCCATCTTGATATGTTAGAACTTCATTTTAGTAGCTGCACAGGTCAATTATGTAATTATTTGATACATGTTCCAACTAGTTTCCAGTACATTTTCAGTCAGGAAGGATGCAACAGACTATACGTCTGTAGGACAGACAAGTATACAACCATTACTTTAATAGAAAAGTCATTTTCTTTTTATTTAAATCAGTGCGTTGGACCTGCGCTGTCATTAATGAAACGCACGTGACACACGGAGATGCGCAACAGCACTTCATTATGTCGCAGTCAGAGAACGACCCCTGCAGTGCAGAAGGGCTGTGTGTATCCGGCTGGCACTGAATGTTTGCACCCAAAAGCATCACCATTACTAAAAAAACACATAGAGCCTATCCTTTAAACTACTGTTGCTTCTCACCAAATCTACTTTTTCTTCACCGGTAGGCTACATATATCCTGGTGTCTAGTAGGCTACATCATGCATGCATTATTATAGACAATTCTATTCTAATGAATGTTCACTTATTAAGACAAAGCTGTTTTGCTAGCTATATAATAAGCCATACCTGGACTTTTTCGATATATGAAGCAGGTATGTAACCGGTCTCGCCTGAACTGCAGCGGGACCCAAGCCACCAGTGTGTATTGCTCCTCTCCAGGATTAGAAAGCTTTCTCCGGCTGCGAAGTGAAGCGAGTTGGGCTCCAAGGATCGGAAGGCATAGAGAGACCGATACATACTTTCACTTTAATTCACTGTAATACCTTAAAGCAGTATATCAGAATGTGATCAACCCTCCAACCTTAATGTTCGACCTTATTTGAGACCCAGCCAGGACAATCCAAGGTATAGCCTGATCACTGCTGTCTATTTACAAAGAATCTCGCGGTCCTACCCAATAACCCCTACAGAGGGCGCGTGTCCATTCAATGAAAGATAAATTAATACAAGGGTGTCGACGCACTAATACAATATTTAAATCGAATTGATATGTGTGAAAAAATTACCAATACAGATCTCGTTCACTGAAAATAAATGTTTTGTATATATAGTTTACTACGTTACCGGAAGTGCAAATCGGTGTTACACCGTATTTCGTCCCACTATCAATTTCGCCAGCAATAACATGGCCAGTTTAACGTGTTTAAAAATGTTCAAGAGGTCTGCACACGGAGGCTTGTGGGCTCGAGCATTCCCTGCTTTCTCAAGGTATGATACAAAACTAGTCCTAATCGTGAAGTGGTTGTCCTCAATGTGCGTTCAGCCGTTTGTCCTCAAATTTGACTTAGTGTCACACACACTCGCAAGGATGCGTCATATTCAATGTGTAGTCTTGGAATACAACCTGCTTCTTGTTTGCACAAGTTATTATGTTTTATACTTTTGGTGCTGTGTGTAATGCAACAGAGAAAAACAAGCTTTAAAACTTTGCCTGGAGTGGAAATACACAAAATGTATTCTTGGAATAATTATTTATTTGGATATAAAAGTAGGACAACACGGTGCTGTCACTGTCAGGTATACCAGAATAATACAGAGACAATGTTGTAGCCAAAGCTACCAAGTTCACAAGCAAGCCAAATTACTACACATCCTATATGTATAACTCAGTATGTGGCAGTGTGCCTAATGTAACTGTTTTGAAATGTACTTTTTCAGCCCAACTCTCTGTAGGGCTCACAGACTGGGTCCTACCGATGATGAAATGTACCAGCGAACAACTGTGTCTGTCATGCATAAGGAACCAGGCAGTGGATTTATGATACATAGTTACAGCCCCAGAGGATTCAACATTGATGGCAACACAGTGTTTGGGCCATGTGCTGTACTACTGCCAGCTATCCTGCAGTGGAACGTAAGGATGGATTAACATTAAATGACCATGATAAATGATTCATTTATCATACTACTGATGGTTTCTATTTTTAATTGCCCTTAAATCTCTCTCTCTCCATCCTCTTTGTGTGTCTGTCTCACTCCTGTACTCTGCAGGTTGGAAGCCATACAGACATTACTGAAGAGAGTGTGTCATTGTTTTACATGCTGGAACCAAGAATAGGTAAAGATAATAAATATCTGCATACAGTAGTATGCATTTCAACATTATATAACATGTATCTGATTGAACCTTTGTCCTTTTCAGAGATTCTTGTGCTGGGCACAGGAGCTCGGGTCGAAAGAATTAATCCCAAAGTCCTGGCCTTACTAAAGAGTAAAGGCATTGCTGTTGAGGTGCAGGATACGGTTAGTATACCCAGTACGCAACTAGTTTCTTTGTCATCTACAGTATACGCACTTGCTGGCTGACTGACCAATTTAGAATAGACCTCAAATCAATTGAGTGTTTGATCTTTTGCAGCCTAACGCATGCGCAACGTTCAACTTCTTGAGCAGTGAACGCCGACTGACAGCTGCCGGTCTCATTCCTCCGCCCATCAGCACAGCTCTGGACTTAATGTAGCAATAGGTATAGTCGTCTGCACACGAAACCATGGACTGATTCCACAGTTGGTGAATGCTAGTGACCTAATGTGATAGATGTTCTCTGTTGTCATTTACTGGCAAAGCTCATGAAGTAGCAGGTTCTGTGACACGAATACATCGATTTGTAATTAAGAGGCCATGTGACAGCCATTGCTTAAAAGAGAAAACTGGAATGTCTTCTCAGATGTATTTAAAATGACAAAGGATACATTTTGTTCTAAATGAACGGCACTCCTCTCTACTCCTCCCTAGAGAAATCCCAAACTGATGGCACATGGAAAGACATAAAAATAGCAGCACACAATGATTTTCTGTGTAAAGATATAGCAGAGGAGACTGACATCACACACTGTGTGTTGTATTCTGAAGTTCTCTGTTCTTTGTTTTGTGTGTGCGTGTGTGGCATTTGCTTAAATCTGCTGATGTCAATTCTAACATCCACTAGCAGACAGGGTCAGATAGGATGTCATTGATTTGATTAGTATGCTGTAAAAATGTCTATTGTATTCAATTACAATAAATAAAGTTGATAGATACATACAGTATAGACAGGTGTGTGCCCTTCCAGATCATGTCCAATCAACTGAATTTGCTACAGGTGGACTCCAATCAAGTTGGTAGAAACATCTCAAGGATGATCAGTGGAAACAGGGTGTGACTGAGCTCCATTTTGAGTGTTATGGCAAAGGCTGTGAATACTTATGAATACTTATGATAACTGGTATGCTGCTAGATATAAAAATGCATTTCATGCAAGTTAATACATAACATAATGTTCTCAAGGTGGTGTTGTTAATTTGGTTAAGCCTTTCTAGTCAAGTCAGTTATATTTCTGTAGGCCTAGAGCTGCACAGCCCACATTTCACATGGAAATGAATGACACCCCCTTAACCCGCTTCTCCTTTCTACTCTTCTTTTCACCTATCTATCTTCTGACTTTTGCAGGTTGTTCTATGCAGCATACCACAGTTATCATGGATTTATCCTTCTTAGACATAAGCTACATTGAGAAGGGTGTGCACAAATCCTTCACAATGGCTCATCTCTGTCAACTTCACCTAGATGAAGTCAATCAGAAAACCCAACCCCCGCTGCTGAGTGCCATTGATGCAGGGTTATGATTACTAATGGAAAACCATGAGGAAAAACACTATTATCCTTCAGCAAGTCAGGTCAAAAGAGTAGCCTACATTCTAATTGTTTATTTGGAAGGTTAAGCTTAAGAGAATATTATTTGAATACATTTTTTGAAGAACAAGTCACTGTTCTCTCCAGTACCCACGCCATAATGATGTATATTTGTGTAGTATAGCTGTCATCACACAGTGGTCATGTACAGGATTTAACTACTTCTCTAGGGTTTTTTTCCCCCCAAACTTCTCAGGGTCAGTGTTTAAATGGGATATTCCCACATCCCTCGTCTATGTTATTATAAACAGCTCTCAGTGTGCTTGAAAGGAATGTGAAAGCAGAGAAGCATCTGGCAGAATCCACAAACCATGTTTCACATACAGTACAGTATACCAGTAGCGTTGTTGTTTCTTTGGTCATGTTATGAGAAATAGTCACCAATTTAATTGATATTGATTGATGGATTTTATTAGATGAAGATTGTGAGATCTTTACTGATTACATTTTTCGACACACTTAACCTGTGTGACATGAATTCCTCAATACAGTACAGGAAGGCATGATGAGGTGCACTAATCTCAGGTAATAAATCAGATGCTCTGCAATATAAGCTACTGTAGGTTGAGTTATCACACTATTACATTGAACCTGCCGTCAACATGGAGATTATGCATTATATTCATCTTTAAAACTGGGTTGAAACGTTACACATTGGCCTCTTTGTAAGTGCTGTATGTAATTGGGTGTTAGTTGAGTTACAAGACCTCAGTCTTCCTCAGAGTCTCTGGGCTGCTCTCTGCACAATCCACCAAAAAGCAACTCTGCTCCTGTGATTCTGCGGTGCATGTCCATAATACCGTCGCACTCCCTCTCAAAATGAGTGGTTGCGTCATACGAACGTGACACAAATATCTACGGTGAAGACAGAACAAACACTGTGCATTACGGACGTTGGACACACCTCTGTCTCCCGTTAAATCCCAGCTGTGCACAATAGTGCTCCTGAGAGCTAGAGAAGATGTGACACAAGAGGGTTCCAACACACGAGCAGTGCTGAGGTGAATCCCATTTAAATGAAGTTATGTTAAATATCTTAAATACCTGACTCCTCCTTCCGTCATGTGGGGATGAAAAGGTTACTGATGGAGACCAACCTGTTAGTCAAAGCAAAGAGCAAGACACTAACATGAGCTAAGCGCTAACCACCGCATGTTTGACCGCTATGACACCTGGCATCTGGGTTATTTTTGCACGATAGGTTCAAGCAGCTCCAGGCCTGCCTGCAGCTCCTTCTCTGGGTCACTTGTTTCTACGGTTGTGCTGACTGTGGCGATGTACATGCCGTCTGGGGACACATTGTGGGCATAGGACACCATGGATATGCAGATGTCTGCCATTGCATGGGAGGAAGTGGGGAAATATGTCAGGAGAGCCACTGGTTCCCTTTTCCAGTGCAAATATAAAGATGCATTTCCTTAAGCACAGAAGACGGGGAAAGTATATACACACACTATGGTTAACTGATGGTGATAGTGTGTTGCCATGTGTCCCAAGTTAAAGGTACACTCCTCAATTGCGTTATGGTTCCCCTCAGATCTGGAAAATGTATTTCAAGCTCACTGGTTATGTTTTGTGTCACTGTTGTGTAGAGAGGTGCGCCTGACGTTAGGGGTAGGGGTAGAGAAGACCTGAGCCTATGAGCACTATGGCGGGAGCAGAGTTGTAGGCCATTAAGCACTTGAATGGGCCATTTCAAATGAAAATAACAATGGATTAGTAACACTGGTTTTAACCATAAGATATCTGCCACTATAAACCGTGAACCAGCTTCCACTTGTTCTGTTACACTGAATACTATACCTGATTTCCTGTTGAGTTGTGTTTGGGGGTGATGATTTGACAAGATCTGGTATCATGGGTGTGTTTAATTGGATGATTTAATAGACAGATGGCCCGGATTACCCTTCCTACTTTCTTCACTCGATTAGGCACATAGCTGGGATCACAGATTAACTGTTTGCACCGGAA
Source organism: Amblyopsis rosae (assembly GCA_025399935.1). Lineage (NCBI taxonomy): Eukaryota > Metazoa > Chordata > Actinopteri > Percopsiformes > Amblyopsidae > Amblyopsis > Amblyopsis rosae. The sequence goes on along the minus strand of JAODTR010084134.1, from coordinate 23,508 downwards.
CACCTGTTAAAGTTAGAGAACAGGAACATACTTACTTCCATAGGTCCCTAACATGAACCATTTACAAATGCTCATAACTCACATAGCCTCCAGATTTCACAGCTGTCACTTTGCCATTCTCCACCACGATCTCTTCCACGGCCCTGTCCATCAGGTATGTTCGTCCATGCTGTGCATTCAGTCTGCAGCATAAAGGAGAGGAGGGTTGTTTCTATAGCGATAGCACAACACTGAGTGAAAGTGACTGTCTGTGTGTGGTAGTAGAACCTGGCAAAGCCCTGTTGTAGCTCAGCTAGCCCATAGACGGGGTAGAGATATGGACTAGCGCTGGAGCGAGAGAGAGATTCACAGTATAGCTTGATCCGTTTGATGGTCTCAATGCATGGCTGGTCCAAGTAGCTAAAGGATTACAGAGAGGAAAGCATATTATGATTTCACAATTGGCATCTGCCATCAATACACTCTTTTAAAACATCCATGGGATCCATGTTCTGATGTGTGCGAAGATCTCTGTCTTCAAAGTTAAGGGTAAAGAGGATAAACTTCCGGAACCTTCTTTTGTCAAACATGCCCATCAGATCTAATACACATAAACATAATAATAAATGGAAACCTACTGTGGAATTGCGATTGTTGTCCTATGAATGAATGCTATCAGCTGTGTGTCACCTGAAGCTTGGGCATCAGCTTCTGTAGCAGGAACTGTGTGCATTTTTCCTGCTTTGTATACATAGCTGTTTTCAATTACTTTAAAGTCCAGGTACTGTGTAATCCCTGTATCCACCAAGATTCTGACCAGCTGACCTGAAACAAGCCTGCAGTTATTACTCCGAAAACACAATATATACAATTCCAGTTAAATACAGTATATTATGTTAATTGAGAAAATGCATAGAATTTGCAATGATTGTTATATGAAAACTAAATTGATCATATACACCCAAACCATTTGCAAGAAAAAATTTGGGGATGAGGTCAACATTCCAGTCTTTTCCTAGTCCCATGGATTTAGCTGGACGGGGAAGGTTGAACTTCTTGTAAAGCTGTAAATGTACATTAAGAACAGCTGTCATGTTAGAATGTCCATCTGTGTTTGAGGTGGTAGTGGGGGGCTGTGGGTGTATTCAAGTGACCTCACCTCCTCAAGAGGAGAGATGGATGCACACTCTCCACCATACCAAGGGTTCCTGTCTATATGAAGGACCCTCTTTCCACTAAGTGACATCAGAGCAGAGAGAATGCATTCCTGAGGAAGTTACTGTTTAGTAAAGGATGTTTGTTTTCCTCAGCTCATGTTAATGATGATGTAAAGGATGACAATTTATCGTTTAAATGGTCTAAAAATTATTATACTATAAATATAATAATTTTTAGACCATTAAAACTACAAATTGTCGTGTAAAATACACCGTTTGGAGTTAAGTAAAGTTTTTGTGTGATTGTAACTGTTTCACAACTCATTTAGCAAGTGGTAAAATAATCATTATTAATGTTAATTATATTATAGAATATATATTTCTCAGCAACATAGCACACTAGTTGTATCAGTGGGTAAGCAGTTAATATAATATATTGTAATTATTATTTTACTATTTGTACCAATTTGACTGTCGTGATAGTAATCTTTCAGAGATGTATGTGTCCTAATTATGATCTAAATATACATTTACTTAATTTGACATTTTAAATATAAAAAAAGAAATGTTTTTACCTTTAAACCTGTTCCAAGCACTATAATATCATACTCCTGCATTTTAACTAGCGATCTCTTTGTTCCTGTGTTTGTTGAGTATGTGTCCAGTATCCTAATGCACAACGATTATAAATGACAGAATGTTGTGTGTCCCGCTTTACAATAATCCTCTTAAGACTGGCTGCAGGTTCATGATACATACCTCATACTGATATATAGAGAGGTAGATAGAGAGACAGGCCATACAGTATTAGGCCTTTTATGTCAAGATTGTGACCCTTGCGTTTTTATGTGGTTAGAATGGTAGATTTTTTTTTGGTATCTCTAAAACACAACCAAAAAGAAAATCAATAAATCACATTGGGTTTCCAGGGACTTTAAACATATAAATTATGATTTTCCATCTTTAGCATAAGAAAGTATGTGCTTCTTCATTAGCACAACACAATGATCAGATTATATTCATCCATGATGTACATGTAGAAAAACAAGAAAATGAGATGACACACACTTGCTCAATTTGGCAAAAGCTTCTCATAATAGGTATTTAATGGCTCCTTTTAAGAGAAATGCAGTGGAGCTGTGAAGTTAAAAGCATTGTAGTTATTGTTAGGGGGAGTAGTTGGGTTGAGGAAAAGAGGTAGGCCTATGTCTTCAGCCTCAGTTTGAGTGAGTATGCCGTTGGTTAACAAATAAACACTCCAAAACATATTCCAGTGGTTTGTGTGATGGTGGACAACTTGTTAAAGATAAATTAGGTGCCAGTATTTTGTCAATCATAAAAGTGCACAGATCCAACTATCTATGTAGAATTGTGGCTTTGACTTCCTGTAGGGGGCAACAATACGCTTTAGGCTACTGGTAGTCTGCCGCACAAAATATAACAGGAAGAAGAAATCAGGCGTGTCTGTGAAGTTCAAGTTTGTGTTCAGGGGAATTACAAAGAAGGATACAATAAAGACAGGCTACAACTTCTCGCAACTTTTACATTTTCAGTTGAGTGAGCTTTGCACTAGTAAGAGAAATGTCGGCACCAGCACCAGTAAGTTGATGATCATGACCTTCCGCATATGATGCAACTATAATTTATAATATCAGCATCTAGGCTACATGGGCGTGTTATAATTTTGTCACGATATGCAATCTAAAGCATTTTTATTGGCAACATGACATACCAAGTAAAATACGCAAGCACAGCTGTTATTTAATGCATATTTCATACTAGGTTATGTTTACTCAGTTTTCAGATGATCATAAACACAAGCGCGTATCAAGTCACTCAAATCCTGGGTTTCTTGAGCGTTTAAGTGACACTGCTGGAGGAATGGTGGTTGGTGTTGGCCTGTTCTTTATCTCATTTTATGTCCTCTTCACCAATGAGGTGAGCTACACGTCACGTGAAGTAGAAGCAATAACTACATACATGCTTCCATGTTTTAAATAGCCCCTTCAGCACCATATTTCACTTGCATCATCCTCACCCTTAAACTCAGGGAAGGGCATTGCGAACAGCGGCTTCCTTGGACGAAGGCCTTTCTCAGGTTGTGTCCCTTGACCCCAGCTCCAGATTAGACCTCCAGAACAACAACCACTTAGTTCACCTGTCTGCACAGCTACGTACCCAACAGGTAGGCTTCACACAACTGGCTAAGACTGTAGAGCGTGGACAGTTTTAGTCAATGTCTCAACCAGGCCCTGTCTCGATATTTCACCAATACTGACTAAGTGTAACTGTATTTGTCTGTGTATCTAGCCTCTGCATGACCCTAACTACAAGGTGGTGGTACAAGCAGCTAAGCTTAAGAGACAGGTGGAGATGTACCAGTGGGTAGAATACCAAGAGAACAAGTGAGTGTTATCCGGATGTAGGCCTCATAAGTACTTTCAGACTGTTGGTTTTAATGGTGTTTATTTCAGGGACTACCAAGAAGATGGGGAAACTAAAACTGAGACAACGTACACATACAGTAATTTGGTTCTAACATAATTTCTTGTTTTTGTTTTATAAACACTTTTTTATAACTTATATTTTTGATTTGTATTTAGTTCATATATGGTAATTTGTTATTTTCAGACACGGAATGGAAACCAGAGTTGATCAACAGCAGGCATTTTGATAAGGAAATGGGTCACATGAATCCAAGGTACTCAAATTCATTATTATAACTAATTTGGTTTTCTGTTCAGTTTGTAAGAAGAATTATGGAAATATTAATGATTAATGTTTGCTACATTCTCTAGTGCCATGGCAGTTGAGAGTGTAACAGTAGTTGCTCCTGAAGTTACGGTTGGCCCATTCATTCTGTCTCCAGGTATGTAGAAACACAGCAAAGACGTCTGAGCATATACAGTAAAAAGAAAGCACATTTGGCTTGGTGAGAACTGAGTAAATAACACTAAAAAATAAAAACAATTCTAAAGGGCTATAAAGATAAAACAAATTACATTTTGTATTTTGGTGTGTATTAAGTGCTTTCTCACTCAATGTCAAATCAATGTATCCATTAATTGTTCCAAGGTGTAGTCAGCTATTGCAAGCTAACTGTAAGATAATACACTTTTTGTCAAAGATCTCCTCGCGTTTCGCTATCTTTGCCTTCCACAGACCTGGCTCCATAAATGGCAACATAAACAAAATGGCGAATACTTCTCGCAACAACAATTCCGCTTGGCTTTGCAATGCGTTTCATTGTGTGGTTTTTATTTCATTTATTTGAGCTTATAGTTGGCAAGTGTTTTCGAGTGACTAACCCTGCCTTTTAATAATAGGGCTTGTGGACCAGATCAATAACTTTCAGACGCTAAGCCTGGAGAATTTTCCTTCTCATGAATTGAACATTTTTCTCACTGTTCATGAAGACTATTTCTATCACACCCCAAAACCACAGAGACCTGAGGTGAGAATCACTCTAGACACAACAGGTTCACAATTTTCTACATACATTGGCAAGGTCATATTTGCTTGTGTTGGCAAAGGTATACTGTGTATACTAAATGCTACAGTATCCCCAGAATCCAACATTTTTATCCAATCTCACTGTTTCTGTTTGAAACATTGCCTTTGCAGTGGAGGACTAACAGTGTTTGTAGCCTATGCACACTTTGGCAAGAGTTGGGAGGAGTTCCAGTTAAATGTATGTAAACAATTTGATGTAGAGGATGTGTATATCCTTCACTTCTAAAATAGCTAAATATGTAATTAGGCAGGGCTGCCCAAACTTTGTAACCTGACAAGACCAGATATCTGTGTCTGCTGGACACATCCATCTGGGGAGCCGTCCATTGAAACGGATTCATGGGGGCAGGCGCTGTGTAAAAAAAAAAAAAAAACATTGCATGTGAACCAGCAATCTGTTGTTATCCACTCTTGCAGTAGAAAAGTCAGGAGAAGAGTGGACACATATTTTCCATTGAGAAAATCCTTTTCTTTAATAATAATAATAATAATAATAATAAATAATAATTCATAATAAATTCCAATAAAACCGATGCTATACTGTACTATGCGTTTTTGACGCATACAAACATAAATGTATGTTGCTCATTAGGTGGGCGATGTACGTGTGAGCTTCTCCTATGCTGGACTCAGTGGAGAACATTCTTATCCCGGCCCAGCAGAAACTGTGAGTGTGTGTGAGTGTGCCAATATACATTATATTCTTAAGATTTGATGAGGGCCAGATGACTGATGGTTACAGAATAGTGGTGTAAGAAATATGTTTGTTTTTAATGTACATTGAACTAAAGTTCAAACCTATCCTAACCTCAGGGTTTCAGTACCTTTTTGTTGGGTTTAATATGCTCCATTGTATCTCAACTTGTCTGTCTGTCTGTCTGTCTGTCTGTCTGTCTGTCTGTCTGTCTCACTCACTCAAGGGTTTTGATACGGTTCAATATGGCATGACAATTTCCATATAGGTCAGTGTGGTGGCCATGCAGAAGGGTGAGAACCTAAAAGCCTTCACGACCAGGTCAGGAGACACATTGGAGATCTTGTACATGCAGCAACTCTCTGCTCAGGTTAGTGTGCGTGATGTAATTTTACCCATGCATACCATCCCCCTGATGGACACGTGCATTGACCAGTCATCTTGTACATCGCCTGTGTAGAGCACCAATGTGTCTCGTGTCTGCAGGAGATGTTTGAGAAGGAGCACCAGTCCAACACCATGAGGACATGGGGCCTAAGGGCTGCAGGGTGGGCTCTGATGTTCCTTGGCATCAGCTTGACTATACGTATCGCACACACACTGGGTAAGCACTTCCAACTGAGCAAATATTTATGCCTGGAGCCGCGTCAGTACGTGTGCCTTATGTTGTTTTGTTCTTTTCCCTGACAGTGGATTGGGTCCCTGTTCTCAGAGAGCTTGTTTCCTTGGGGCTGAAACTATTTGCCCTGTGTGTTTCCTGTTCACTCACCATTCTCACCATTGCATTTGGTTGGTTGTTCTATCGGCCCTTAGTGGCAGCAGCACTCGGCGGTCTAGCTCTGCTTCCATTTCTTATTGCTCGTTCTCAGGTTCCAGTTAAGAAGTACCAGTGACAATTTACCTTGTGAAGGTTCAGCTGCATGTGCGTTTGACAGAACAAAACAGTGCTACTGCCTCAGCCAATATCATCAGGGTGATTCATCTTTTTGCAGTCTGGGTAAAAACGCCTTATCGCCTTAGCAATACTGTGTGGCTATATATATAATGCTTTATTCAAATCCAATAGCACTTAAATAAAATGTTAGCCAAAAGACATTTAATAAATTGGCCATTAATTCCATTTGTGTACAATAAAATATGCACATTATGCACAAAACAAATTATTTTGGCCCAATAGCTAGACATTACTCTCCAATAAACCTGTTTAAAATGTGTATGCATTGCATGTTAAAATAAAATGTTTACATTGTAAAAGTTAAGTCAAGTTTAATTTGTGTGCAGTGGCAATATTGTACTTCTCAAAGCAGATTCAGCAAGCAGGTGATGCAAATGATAAAGATTCTTACAAAGTAATTTATTACACAAAACACCAAGGTTACATTTGTGTTTTAAGAGTTTCCAGTCTTCTCATATTGTGCATGGGATCATAATGCACATAGGGCTTCAACATAAAGCACAAATCAAATATGATTTGATGTGCACATCTGTTCAAATAATTCAAAGGACTATGGGTCACAGTGTACAGGTACCTCGGCCTTGTTGGTTGTATGAACATTCCTCAGATCAGCAGGCAGGGCTTATAAGCACTTTCTGTAGTTGGCAGGTGTGACACTGTCCCCCTGGCTGACCATTTACTTTACATGGGTACATGTTGCAGGGGGTTTTCAATATGGCAGATTTACTCATGTTAAAAATACAAAAAAGAAGCATTTTCATAACCTCAAAACTGAATACTGACAAAACCTGACTACTTTTGCCAAAAAGTAAAAGCATTACACCTTTTAGTAAAAACTGGTGAGCAGTCTTTTGTGAGGGGTGTAGGGGTAGGTTTGACCTAAGATTCCTTCCTTGCCCCTGTAGGAAGTAGTCCTCGTGTCTACAGTAGGAGACACTTGTTGCTCTTCTTTCCCCGCCGGGCCTGTAGCGCCGCCCTAGTGGCCATCTCAAAAACCTCCCTCACTCCATCCTTTGTTTTTGCAGAGCACTCCATGTATCCAAAGGCACTGATCCTGTTTGCCATGTCGCGTCCTTCCTCAGGTTTAACAGGTTCCTACAGGACAGGTCAACATGAATGACATGTCTAAAATAAATAAATTTACATTTGCATTCTATTTGTGTGTATGTTACCTGCTTCATTTTGGCAAGCTCCCTACGAGTATGCTCGTCATTGCGCAGGTCCTTTTTATTTCCCACCAGGATAATAGGAACGTTGGGGCAGAAGTGCTTTACTTCTGGAGTCCATTTCTCTGGGATGTTCTCTAAACAAGGACAGAAACGACAAACAGATTTGTTGGGTGATGGCTACATCTGCCTTGAACCAGTTGTTTGGTATGTCTGTACAGTACATAAGTAACATGTATCACGGAACAAAAAACCCTTAATCTAGTAAACATCTGTATGGGAGGGAAGAGACTGCTCTGAGAATAAATACTTAACTCTGTACGAAGGAAGCTGTAGGTATAGTTCCACATAAACATTTTTAGGTTTGGCATCAGCCTCTGGACGAGGAGCCCAGCACCTCAGTATGTAACATGCACCGTTAAGTACAAATATACATTTTTTTTTACCATAACTAGTGTGATTTGAACCAATTAAGGTATTCCCATAATCCAGAAAAGTCCACCTGTTGCAGTATTTTTGTTCAAAAGTTAAACATTTAACACACTTTATAGGATAAAGTAATTTCACACATTAAATGTGAGTCTTATCTCAACATCTAGCTCTCTTTTGCTAGCCTAGCTTCTAGTAATAAGAGAACATTAATAGAGAATATGCAAAAAAGGAGATTGTGCCAAACAGGAATAATTCTCACTAAGGAAGTACTAGATGGGAACAATCAGGAAAAAATTGTTTTAAGGATTGTTGTAAATTGTATGCAGCCCCTACATGGGACAGTATCACCAATGCAATGTCGGTGTCAACTTGAGTTCAAATAAGCTGCTGTTGTCACTGTTATAAAGGCTGTTGGTCCAGCGTGGATGAAACAATTACGCACACGTGTCAATGATGTTGCTTCACAGTATAATAGAAACACTTCGGGTTAAAGTTGTACAGTGATTGGTTATGTATCACTGTACTGTGTTACAGTTTGTGTGTATGATAGTGGTAATGGAAACCACTTTGGTTAGCATTACACACAGTCAGCAGTCACACTCAACTATGCTAGCTAAAGCAAAACTATGGTTTGAGTGGATGCTATGTTCACTTTCCCCTAAATTTTTGAGAGGGGAAATGAATGTTCATGCTGTGAGAATGAACATCAGGTTGGGTTTATTTTGTGTTAATGCATGTTAGATAACCACACCAGTTTTCCCCATTTCTTTTTCTTGGGTAAATTTCAGCACAAGAGCAGGAAGTGTATTGCAATGTTTATTTCTGCTTACCAAGACTGTCAGGACTATCAATAGAAAAGCACATGAGAATGACATCGGTATCTGGATATGAAAGGGGGCGCAGTCGGTCATAGTCCTCTTGACCAGCAGTATCCCAAAGTGCCAACTCAACCTGCCGTGGAAAATCAAAACCTTAATAAATAACATCCTAAATATTCAACTAGTGGCATATTGGTATACTGTATATGCCAATACCAACTAAATATATCAATGTATATATTCTATGAAAGACAATTTGTTCTTATGCTCAGATGTACAAATACAAATGAGTACAGTAATGGTGAAATGTGTGTACAATAAAAGTTTTCACACCTGTTTGCCATCAACCTCAATGTCAGCAACGTAGTTTTCAAAGACTGTTGGTACATAAACCTCTGGGAACTGGTCCTTACTGAACACAATTAGTAGACACGTTTTCCCACATGCTCCATCTCCTACTATGACCAGCTTTTTTCTAATTGCTGCCATACCTACAATGACAAATGACAGATGAACACTTTATGACAGACAGGAGCACTACTATACATCCATGTAATGTAGGTTAATTAAACAAAGCTGCATGGTACTGGACTTCCACAGTTATAGCATATTTTAAGTAAAGTATAAAGTAATAGCTTGTTTATTATATTGCATAACAATATTACATCATAGTTATGACAATCTTGCGTGCCACCGTAGGCCATATGTTACACACAGCATACACAAACTATTTCATTATACACTTACATTACAATTAGATGTGATATTTCCAGTCAGCGCCTCTGCTATCTAGCATACGGTACCGTACCGTAGTTATTAGTACGGTACAGTACATCATTGTACATATTTGTTTATTTAACTTAAGTTTATATTGTTCTTGTTCAAGCGGAATGAAGATCAATTTCTAACAACATTTAGAGTGCATTAGCCAATAATTACCACGTCTTTAGCCGAAAGCCATTTTAAAGGATGTTAGCTTTTAGCTAGGAGGATGCGCTGTTTACAAAAGACTACCGTACTGTACCGTATGCTATTTTAACCGGTTAGCGGTCCGCTATGCTCAATTCGTTTCAGTAGACATAATTGTCTGAAATTCTACAGTAATTAAAATTCGACGTGTTACACCGCTCATTATCTTTTCCAAAGTCTGCGAAATATGTATTTCCCAGATGATAGGTTTCGACAAGCCGACGAAACAGCTAACGCTAGTTGATTAGCTGCAACCAGCTTTCGCTGTGTAGACGGAAGTGAAAGACGTTGCCTGCCAGTTACTTAGCTAGCTAGCTGCTTAGACGACACGCAATTAAATATATTTTAAAAACACTAAAGCACGCAGTGATGCTTTATTCTAATACATCGTATGTATCCTCACCTGATAATTAGTTTGAAACCTATACAGATGGTTTTATGATATATTAGGTTAATGGCCTCCTCCGTTGTTCAATTTAGTTTGCTACTGCCTGCGTTTGGATTTTCATGGGGGCGGGATTTAGGATGGGGTGGGGTAGTTTATATGGAGGGTGGGAACCATGCAGCAGCACAATAATAGTAGTAGCCTACTGTATAGTATAATCAATGAAAAATAAGAAATAATACATCTGATGTTATGTCGTTGAGGATAACTACAGCTGTACTACAGCGTACAGGCCTTGCCTATCTGAAATGCTATATGAATGAATTTTTATGGATTCTCCTACATTACTATGCTGATGACACCCTACCTCTCATTCCCTCCATCCGACACAGATTGCATCTCTGATCTCTGGATGCCTCTCTGACATCAGTGCCTGGATGTCTTTATCACCTCAAACTCAACCTAAAAAACAGAGCTACTAGACCTTCCTGCAAAGAACTACACTCAGGTGGACATTTCCATCACCTTAAGAACACGGCCGTGTCCTGCTGTCCAAAGGTAAAGAATCTTGGAGTTGTCCTCGACAACCAATTATCCTGTTCAGCCAACATCACCGCAACTAACCGAGCATGCAGATTCTCCCTCTACAACACTACGACCATACGACCATTCCTCACAAAAGATACGGCGCAGTTATTGGTTCAAGCTGTATAGTGATCTCCCGCCTAGACTACTGCAACTCGTTACTCGCCGGACTACCTGCTTCTGCTACAGCCTTGCAACAGGTTCAAAATGCCACAGCACGTCTGGTATTCAACCAAACAAAGTTCTAGCAGGTACCCCCTTCTCAGATACCTTCACAGGCTCCCTGTTGCGGCCCGCATCTGCTTCAAAACACTTGTGTTGGCCTACGAGGCAGTAAAGATAACTGCCTCCTCATATCTTCAAGCAATGACCAGGTTCCAGACCCCAACCATAGCACTTAGATCTACAACCTCTGCTGCCCGCCCGGCACCGCCTTCGATTCGAGGTAACGAGCCACTCAACCCAATCTCGATTTCTCTTTGTTTTAGTGCCACAATGGTGGAACAGACTTCCTGCAGCAGTCAAGACTACCCATCTTCTTGTTGCATTTGTAGGATATTAGCACTTTATTGGTACTTAGGCTTCTAGGAATTATTTCCTGATAAATGTGATACATGTTGTAAATCCCCTGGTACAGTATATCATAGTATGGATGTATGCCGCACATGTATAACATAGTTAGCCCTAACGACATGCTGCTGCTGTTATCCTAGCAGAATGTCGGATGCGTACGACAACTGGTGTATGAGCTCCTATACTGTTGACTAATGTACTGTTTGTAAGTCGATTTGGATAAAAGTGTCTACTAAATGATGTAAGTTATATTAAAATGTATCAAAACAAAAACAGATCCCTCAGATGCTCCGCCCCCGCTAGTGTGGTCTGCGCCACTTCATTTGTGTTCCCATTTACAGAGTAGAAACACAGTAAAAACTCAGGTGTCTAGAAACACCTGAGCATATATTCAGTAAGCTTACAATCACTGTAATCACCTTTGAATACTGCCCAGAATGTGATTTTGTTTTTTTCTTATTACTTACTGTACTTTTCTACTGCATTTCTAAATGCACTGATCAATAACTTTAAAGTGTGATGGATATATGAGAGAGAGAGAGAGAGAGAGAGAGAGAGAGAGAGAGAGAGAGAGAGAGAGAGAGAGAGAGTATTCTGGTGTCAGTTTAGCTGTGTTTTTTGTTTTCCCCTTTATGCCAATATTGTCCTTGAATGGGTAATTGTAAAAGGAGGACCAATGTAACGGGCTAATGTCATATAAGAAAAACATATACTGTACATAAATGATGTCCTGTTTAAAATGGAAATCCAAGCTAAGGTTCAGTAATGAACATTATAGTCCAACTAATCATGTGTTCTAAAAACAGCTGCATTACAAATGCCTAATCACTTTGAATCCATAAAATGTCATTTGGCACACTGTTGATTTGTCATCTCATCTTAAAAGCTTGGCTGCTCGCCTCTATTTATGCGGAAGTGATGTTAGGATTAGGATATTTTCCTTTAAGATGGTTGCTGATCCTGTCCTCTACTTCACAATCTAAGTTTGTGACTCACGCATGTTGATTATGTTGACGATATCAAGATAAAGGTATACAAGCCGCAACCTAACCATCATTTTAAAAATGTTGACGACCTATTGACCCACACATAACTGCAAGACACATGTAATAAACATACAGAAAAAAATATTTTATTTGAATTATCATGTAAAACAACGTAGTCAAGCCTTGTTCAGATGACTAAGCAACAGAGTGGTTGGAATGTATTTACATGTGCTTAGGAATAAACCATATACTGTACAGATGGACAGAAAGCAAAATAAGGTACATCCAACCCTAAAAGGAAATATGCATTTTTTATGATCTTGAGAAGTTAATTGGGGAGCCTGAAAAAGTATCCTAAAATCGAAGGTTAAATAGAAAAGATAAGTTAAATGGATACTGTTAAGTTGGATATTGTAGGAGTTATTAAGATAGAGGACGTTGAAGAGGTTATTGTTTACAATACAAATGGTCTAGAATCTATAAGACATAACCAATAATAATAATAATCATAATTTTAAAGATCTTTGAAAGATCACAGGGAGAATATATGAAATGCCCATCTTCACGTGAATTCTTCAAGTGAAAAGTATACTCCTTGCTTGTGTCATACTGTAGATTTCCCTGAACACCTGTAGGGGGAGCAGTAGAGAGGAATGCGAGACACTGCATCTCAGTGATGTGTGAGGGGCATGTGTTGTAGGAGATTCAAAACAACACAATGCTGGTTTCAAATGCAAGGGCAAGTATGAATACAAAATCGAGGAATGTACCTTTAAAAATGAAATTTGTGTCCTCTTACATTGAAAAATACAACAAAAAAAGTGTAAATGCTAAGCAGTCAAAGAACAAATCAAAGATAAGCCGTTGTTTTGCATGTTTATACAATATATAACTATATCTAGATATAAACCTGGGCTATATCTAACTTTCTTCCCCATTCTCTCCTGCATCCTTGATCAGCCTTTTGTTTCCTCGTTTTCCCCCTGGTCCACGAGGCTTAGCAAACGCCTGCTTTAGAGTATACTCCATCGGGTGAACCTCTTCATATAAAAAGTCTTCTGTCAGACCAGCTCCACTATCAATCTCCATCTACACACACACACATATTTCAAAAATGCTTACTACTTAGCTCAAGAGTGTTAAAATATAATAAATGGACTAATACATATTTTCTGACGCATACCTTCTTAGTGACCTCAAGCTGATAGTCTCTTTCCACTTCTTCAAGTAGTCTGTTCTTACAGCTGGAATATAACATCCGTTCCTTGATACTGCAGCTGTATCCAGGCATGGAATATATGAACACTGAAAGAAAAAGGCTTTATTTAAAATGAATATGATCTCATCTGAATTGAATTGACCTGCAAGTGGTGGACTGTACATATGATAATCACATGACATTAGATCTTACACACTACCCTTATAAGAGAAAAAAATAAAAACCAATGAACAAATGTAGACCATTCTGGCAGCCAGGCGCACAAAACGGACAAAATAGCGTATGAATTACACATACACACAACAGAACCAATACCTAAGCGATATGCCTGCTCTCCAAAGCATTTGTACAAACCCAAAGCTTCCTGCAGCTGTCCCTGGTGGGAATGTTTAAATATGAAGAAGTGGTATCTGGGAGAATCAGTGGGAATCCGATAGGGAAGCTCATATGTTTCTGTTGGGTTGGTGTGGACTAGTTCAACAGTCTCCTTATCCACATCCAACCTCTACAACAAATAAAAGCCAACCAAAGCAAAGTTTAATCTTTTAATACTTTGTCTGGATTTGACAGTTTATTAGACAGTGAATGTCTCCTCATGACGAATGAAATAATGTATTTTGTGGACAGCTTACCAGTTGTACATAGTTGATACGTTTCTGCTTGAGATTTCGCAGAGCTTGTTTGGTATCCTCTTGTAAAGGAAACATAAGACCTTGAAGAGTGTGAGCCCTTTTGTCTAAACCAAACTCCATTGTGACCTGCAGTGGGCGATAAAACATACTGTGTGTGAACTTGGAGCTGATCTGTTGCATATAAATGATGTAAAAAGAAATATGATTTGAACGCCATGACTCTCTAGGCACTAGACTGGACTTCACCAACCTTTGCTCGCCCTGTTGTTCTTCGACGTTCATCCTGTTGACAAAATTACATAAAAAGGTCTCTGGCTTTTCACAATCAAACATTAAATACATCTAAATAAGATGGGAATAAACACTCACCCACACAACTCTATCCTGAAAGAAAAGAAAACACAGCATTTTCAGTATTTTAAAACTTAAATGATCCACTCAGTATCATGCTCAAGCTAAAAACGTCTGCATGCCTACCAATGGTTCGCATACCTCATTGATTTTAATTCGTTGTAGTTCTTGTTCAGCTGGTGTAAGTGGTGCAGGAGATGAACAGGAGGACATGTGCCGCAGATAACCCTGGAAACACAGGTCATCCTACACACAGCAAGAGAACACACCATGACTCTTAGCGGCCTGATAATGGTCAACCAGAACAGCAGTTCTCAAAATGTTGGACCTACAACGACGGTGGTTTATTTTATGTGTGTTATGCAAAATAATAATAAAACAATATATATAACTGTAAATTGTATGTACATTAATTAAAATAAAACATAATAAGCAAAAAATATTCTAAAATACCGAAAGCATCTCACGAAGCATTGTTTTCCACCGAGCTAGTTCATCAACCGTAAGTCATTATGCTGGATGAACTTTACAAACCTCCACTGTGCCAAACAATTCATCTCTGATATGCCCTCCTCCAAACGCTTTCTTTAGTGTGGCACGGGTGGCTGCATAAACCATCTTCTGTCTTACCTACAGTTGGCAGAACAGGCACAATATGACGATATTATTATTATTATGATGATGAAATAAGACAATAAGAACACATTTGTGTTGACTCAAGGTTTATGAATGGCTACATGTGAACTGATCCACATACAGGCGACTGATCCGGTGACCATGAAATGAAGAGCCACTCGTGCCCTTGTGCATTCTTGGAGTCGAGGCGATAGAGGATGTAGCAGGGTTCATTAGCAGTGAGCAGAGGCAGCAGGAAGAGGTCGTAGTCCTTGTCCCAGCTCTGTGATGGCTCTCTGTACGAACCCAGCACCAGTTCCTCTGTTGACAAGCACCCTGCATTAGGAACTCATTGATGCATTTAGAGAAAGTTAAGGAGATATAACTCAACTATATATAAGTGCTTTAGCCTATTTGTTTGTCTTGAAATGCCTCATTCATGGCACCTCATTCTACATTGATGTCTTATATTTGTTTTTGTTTTTTAATATACTACAAATGTCTACAAAGCATGTCTACAAAATTGATCAACATCTGTACTGGTAGTAAGCTTGTGCATTGTTAAATTACTTTTGGCTTGTTGTTGATTTTAATAGAAAGTTACCCTTTTTAATGCAAAATGGATATTAAAACTAGTTTGATTTACAGTAGAAAACTTGAGTATCAAAGGCTATCAGCTTGGCAAATATAATAGAAGCTGTTCTGGTTTACCACATACCACAAACAATGGATTATTTCAGGATGACAGGACAATTAAATATTAAGGTAAAGAAGGTATAGAGTTTAGAGTTTAACAAGTGCAATTAACTGGTCATTTTAATCATTTACATAATCTTATCAGGCCTAGTTACACGTCTCACTTTTACCATTTCTGATGACAATCTTCATTATACGAATGGAGCCCCCCCTCGCCCTGGCCAGGAACTGCTTCAGCTCAGCTGTTGCTAATGTAACCAGATATGAGGCAGACGATTAAAAACTGAAGACAGGGGTGATGGCAAGAAAGAACAGTGATGGTTAAGTAAGAACTTGAGACTCCTAGGGTGAATATTTGATCTACCGCCAGGTGATGATATCTTCCTGAAGTAACACAGACAGAAGACAAACATAAAAGCACTTGAGTTTGACTGATACAGCTGACACCTCTTTCCCCACTGAGCCACAATTTGTAGATTGACATCAAAATCATTCTTTAGGATTCCACTACGAATACTGCTCAAGACTGTACTCCTTCCCTCTGTCTCACCATGGTTACCAAGCAGAGCAGTCAGTCTCATAAATGATGGAACAGCAGGTGAGAAAGGTGAGAGAGCTATGCTTCCGCCAGCCCTCCTCCCATTCTCCAATTACAGCAAATTCCGTAATAAAACTTACATTGCTTTTAACACAGAAATTCCTGTATAATGTAATTGATGTCAGTGATCACAAATCAATCCTACAATTTTGCCATCTTTACAAATTACACCTAAATGTACAACTAAGGAATTAAATAAGATAGTGTTATGGAATTGGCAGGAATGACAAGGATATGTTAACACACAGCAGCTGAAGAGATGTACAAAAATAGTAAAACGTCAAACATATTTGGAGAATTAAGATCTATGCCTTAAGAAAATATTTTCAATAGTCTGAAATTTACCATCAATTCCAGTTTGGTGGGACATCTTTTGGCAGTCCACTTCACGACTTCAAAGTCCTCCTGTGCAACAAGAAACCCGTCCAGGTCTCTGTGTCCACACTGCGACTGCTAGCAGCTCCACTGACAGCACGGATGGAGCCATGCGCATCAGTGACATAAACGCCTCAAGGGTGACTTGGGGAATATCCTAACGCTTGAAACGCGATCTGCGGAACTGTGGCTGATGAGTAATAACGTGTCTGTCAGTGGATATGCCAACCTAACCACCAATCTAAAATTCTTTGCGTATCAATGACCAAAGCTCTGAAGGTCTTGGGGTATGGGAGCCTCTTCCAACGAGAACTGCCAAAGAAAATATAGACCCTGGAGAGAAAAGACCAACTCTCGTCATTCGTGGTGTAGTGTTTTTATAGAAGGTGCCAGCGTGCACAATCACATTATTTCACCTTTTCACAGAACACATTCTTTAATATCAGACACAACTTCATATTTCAAGTTCTAACCACCTGCCCATAAGAAATTGACCATATCATAATTTCAGCTATTATTTCATGGTGTTTTCATATATGTTAAACAACTTAGCACCTTTTGTATCAGACCACCCATATTTAGTTGATGATAAATATGTTAAAGTAAATTAAGGTAAATAACACTATTTGTTTGCATAGCCCTTACAGTACTTGCAATAACTGCATCAAGCTTGTGACATTGACATAACCGTACTTTTACATTATTCTTTTGCAATTATTTTTCCAGGCTATTACTGCAGCCTCTCTTTCGTTTGTTTCAGGTTTCTCCCTTCAACCGCTTCTTCTGGAGGTGAAATGCACGCTCACTTGGGCTAAGGTCTGGTGATTGGCAGTTTATACCCCTTAACATTTTCTCCCTGATGGTCTTCTGTTGCCTTGGCAATGTGTTTTTTGTCAATGTTGCTGCATGATAACATTCCTCCAAATTAGTTTTTTATACCGCTGCATTAAATCTGGATAGTATTATGAGAGTTACACCATCAGTATTTGTGAGCCCGCTCCTGAAACAAGCCATGCAAGCCCAAGCCATGACAAACTTCCACCAGTGTTTCACAGATGATCATGAGTAAGATCCCTTCTTTTTCCACACCTTCAGTATCAGTTTTGTAGGGGTTCATCTTAAGGTCTCATCAGTACAGTGTAATTCACCAATGTACTTTTTATTTACATTTTAATCTCTCCTTCTGATTTTGATACACAAAAGGTTTGTATCTTGTGGTATAGCCTCTACATTGCTGCCTTCTAAGTCTTTGTCAAACGTTTGAGGTACGTTCACCCCTGCCCCGTGGGGCTTGTTTGTGATGTCACTCACTCATGTTTTGGGTTTGTACTCACAGCTCAGACAACAGGGAGACAACAGATGAGGACATTGTGGATCATAACTCATTCTAGAAATAATATAAAACTTCCAACACTTACAGTAAGGACACAATAATCAAAAACAACAGCTAAGGGAGTCAATCAGGTCAATAAAACAATGGTAATAAAATGATAACTTTAAAACAATAACATTAAAATACAGTACTTAACTTACAATTATTATTTTGGAGAGGATCCTTCCTGATCTCTTATCCATGTCCACTGCACTTTGCTATTACTGTAGTTTTACAGCATATAACAAAGTGCAACTGCCATTTGGTCAATAAGATTAGATCAGATAATCTATCAGGACACACCAGGGCAACAAGAAAGACCCGTCAGTCATATGGTCCAATGCTTTTGCTCATCTATAACTTGGGTGGTTTGGTTTGATACATAGGGAGCTAACCTCAAGTTGTATGTGGTTTAATACACACACACACACACACACACACACACACACATATATATATATATATATATACACCAGGAAATAAATATGCAGGCCATCACAGCTTTTCCTCACCCTTTCCCTTCTTCATTTCTCTCTCTCTCTCTCAAACGTACACATTGATTAGGGGGTGAGAGAAAGATAAGTGCGTACCTGTGAGATTACCTGTGATGGGCTCATCCATTATTCACTCGATGAGTGCACAACCCAAGCAGCTACATTATTCAATAGGTGGCCCCTCTGTATGACCAGACATGCTTAAATATGCACAAATACAACGTGTGTGGGTGTGTGTGTCTCTCTCAATCTATGGTTACAATGGTACATTCACAGTACAACACTAATGACTAGACTTCTGTTTGTAAAGTGAAGCCATGTTAATCGCAGTATCATTATTTCAACTACTGTGGATGATCTAATCCCATAATTACTACAAATGAACAAAGCGTTTAGAATTGTTTGGTCATAATATTTAAGACTCTTATTGTTCAGTTGTATACTGCAACATGTCTGAATTAAATTCAAATGTGTGTTGAAATTAAACCTTCATTTGTAATAACCTTTGTAAATTGTGTCCTCATTGTTGTCCTCATAGTATGAGCAATTTAATATAAAATAACCAAAACTACATTTTGTTTCTTTATAACATTTAATGAACTGTGAATTTTGTGAATGTAATACTTAACAGTGAACAATAACAGTAACAGTAAACATTGTGATCATATTAATGTACATCATTTGTAAATACTGTTCCATAATAAAGATTGCCTTTAAAAATATAATAGATTAACAGGACATTTACCCTTTCAGGTGTTTAAACATTGTTGTATAAAAAGTAAATTACCAAGTAGAAAAGAAAATCCCAATAAAAATGTACTAGTAGAGAGTATGTATTATGTAAAACAATATTTTAAAAGATTTAAGATGAACTTTTGATAGATAAAACAATGTTTTGGCTTAAAAATTACATACTTTTCTAAAGGACATAGAGTTTTCAAAAAACTTACTTTGGCCACACATTACCTATAGATCATCAACACATGGGAGCCAAAATGTCTGTAGAAGAAAATAAAAGTATCAATAAGCCATTCATTCTGAAAATATGGTAGGGTTTTTACAGGGGGTTTAACAATACAGACACGCTTTAAAATTAATTTCAGTTTTGGGATCACGGTTACATTTTTGTATTCCCTAATGTATACTACACTTACTATAGTATACACTACACTTACTGTAGTATACAGTTCACTTCTTTGCCTGCTGTAGCTCTGCTCTGACTATGCGGTTGCTCACCTTCCCACTCACATGACTTTGCTTGTCCAATAGGAAGGCCAGAATTGAGAAACATGTTTGTGTGTCACGTGTGTGTAAGAGACCAAGAGACAGCAGAGAATCATCAATACACTGTATTGTACACTAACTTGGATTGACTTTCCATTACACCCTTAGTCTCTACAGTAGAGGCCAGAAACCCTTACCATGTTAATACAGGCGCTGGCAAATGTCAGGTATCTGGGGTTAAACTGCAGTGTGTTGATTGGTCCGGCATGTTTCCCATCCAATACAGCTACCTTCATTCCACTCTCTGTGCTCCAGACATGGACTCTGCCGTCCTCTGAGCCTACAAACCACACAATAAAAGCATGAGCTCCTTGAAATTCACTGTCATTGAATGTCACAACACAGGACATTGACTTTGGTGGCTTCATTAGTACAATTGATCAATGGGGGTCAGGAGGACAAGTCAATGACTGTTAACACTTCCCAATGGAGCATGGCCAGACCAAATTCACAAAGTTACCTAGTGCCTGGTTACACCAGGCTACTAGAAATCTGAAGTATTAGCAGATATTTGGACTTACCAATCATGACAAACTGAGAGTCTGGAGTGAAACACGCCTCCAAGGATATGCCTTTACTATTGTTGTAGCCCTTAAAAATATTACAGCAAACATCTTGGATTTAGTCACTTCAAATTGGTAAATGTTCAACAATGCAGATGGATGCCTATTGTGTGTTTATCATCTTGGCCAGCTTTAGTAATTATTGTTAGTCTCTTACTGAAAAGGTATGCAGCACAGATCCATTGAAAGCATTCAGAAGTTGGATTGCACCACCGTTGGTAGAGATGAGAATCTGTTTCCCATCTTTACTGAATTTTAGCCCGGTCCACTCACATACCCGACTGAGTCTTGTCTCAAAAAATGCAAATGGACCCTTGGGAAGGGGTGATAATTTAAAAAAAATTAGTCTCAGTCCATTAAAGTGGGAAGCTGCACAAGAAGGGGTAGAGAGAGGTTGGAGCCTGTAGGACGAGAATAGAGGACTGCGAGCCAGAAGTGTGTGCATCCACATGTCTTCAACACCATGTTTTAGTTATGATTGTTTAAACCACATCACAATAGGCAACTGAAAAAATAGTTTTCAACCTTACCTTGTCGAAGGCACGAAGGTCATACAATTTTATTGCTTGTGAATCCACCCCAGCAGCAAATATCAGACCCTCTGGATCAAAGGAACACACTGGCTTCCCCAATGGATTAGTAACACCCTGACACACACACAGACAGACACACACACACACAGGTCGAGCAAGACAAACATCCAAAAAGTCAAACATTGCACTGCAGCTATATTGTCTGCTGGTTAAGTGTGCATTCATCCATCTGATTCATTATTAGAACCGTTACTCACTTCACAGTTGGGGGACCGCAGGTCCCAGATCCTGATGGTATTATCAAGTGATCCTGATATGAATGTACTGTCTATTGGCGACATGGAAAGAGCAACAACCCTAACAAGATCATACAGAACACATTTTTAGTTTTAGTCCACAAACAATAAGATAAATGTCCCTTATGTAATTTACTTTCAAATGATGCATACACTTTTCTTGACTTAAGCAATGCTTTCTATGCATTGCTGAAACAGCTTTACTCTTGCTTCTAGTAGGTTATTGTCATTTCTAAGAACATACATCAGACATCAATCGTCAATCTGAATTCTCACCTCGCAGAGTGACCTGGAAAATAGCGAATGTACTTGTTGTCAGAGAGGGAGAGGTATCGAATCGTATCTGTAAAAACAAAATAATACGCGTACATTATCCTACTGGCAAACTATATTCATCTAAATTATTTAAATGCTCGACAATACTGTCAATACTAAGTCATAACCATCTAGTTTATTGGAACTGTAGATCACTGTGCTTGCATCTTCATTGGTGTAGCGAATCAGGTCCACTCCATACTTCTTGCTGTATAAGGTCCGCTCAGTTCTGAAAAATAAATTACATTAGTAATGAAAAGTCAATACTAAATGTGATCCGAAGTCATTTTTACTTACTTCCCTTCGCAAATGTTATACAATACAATGGAGTCGTCGTCACTGCTAGAGACAGCATTTTCGCCATTCGGGCTGTAATCAACGCAGTTAACCTTCTGGGAATTTTCTCGATATGTCCTAGCGACCCTGAAACTTCTTAATATGCTATCTGTAATTTTCATATCTGCAGAGCATGTATGGTTACCTAATAAGTAGGTAGGGTTGTCACATTTTCTTTAGAACATAATATTTAAAAAATGTAGTTATCCTAAATAAAAGTGAATCAATGATAAACACATTGGCTGGTGATTATCAATACATTTGAGTTACATACTATTTATCTCTGATAATCTCCCAATGTGTATGTTTTTACGACATGGATGAGTCAATGCAGACTACGGCACGTCGCGAAAAAAGCGTGAGAAACAGGAAGTGACGAAATGTGGAAACAAGCATGCTTTGTGGTTGAAGCTATTATAGAAGTTATATATTTTAAACATTAGCCATTTGTCTAGATATGAATGCTACACTGAACAGATGGAGAACATTTTACGAAATTAATTATAGACGGAGAATCCTTGTTCCAGTCAAGTCACGAGCAAATCGCTTCGCAACTAGTGAAGTAGTGCCTTACATCATTCGGACCCATGTCACCTCCGAGTCTGTCAAGGGTGTCCTAAATGCCGACACAGAGAAGAAACCCCGCCTGAGAGCAATTGACCTTGCACAGAAGATTCGCCAAGAAAATATAAAAACAAAGGAAGCTAAACCTGTAGCCACCACTACCATGGAGAAGAGGATCATAGAACTTAAACAGTTTACTCAGCAACTACAAAACGTTCATCCTAATGTATTGGCCAAACATCTGCATAAAACATTACTGTTCCAGAACAAGGATTTTGTTGTACTCAGCAAGCCATATGGAGTTCCAGTCTATGGTATTTATTTTATTCATATTCAAGATGTTTTGTTTTTTTGTGTGTGTGATGATTTTAAACTCAAAACTGCTTTCAGATGGAGCAGGAGTGACATCCATCTCCAGTGTACTGCCAGTGTTGAGCAAAATAATGAAGAGTGAATCTAACCTACATCCTTGTCTTGGACTGGAAAAAGAAATGACTGGAACACTCCTTTTGGCAAGAAGGGAGGAGGTGGCTGAGCACATACAAATTTTACGCAGAAATAATGAAGTTGACAAAAAATATTGGTAAGATTGGGTTTCTGTTAGGGAAGATCATATTCGTCTGTCTGAATCAGTGTTTCCCAACCCTGGTCCTCGGGGAACCTGCCCTGCATGTTTTAGATGTTGCCTTGCTCCAAAACAGCTGATTCAAATGAATGGCTCGTTAGAATCCTGATAACGAGCCATTCATTTGAATCAGCTATGTTGGAGCAGGGAGACATCTAGGGTGTTTCTAAATGTCAAGGATGTTTCCTTGGTAGGACGGATTCATCCAAGTGCCTTCCTAGTCGGGTCCTTCCGAGGCTAGGAAAGACATTCCCAAGAACACGTAATGGAACGGCTAGCCCTAGTGTGCAAGTTGACGTCATTCAAAAAAAGTCCCGCCTTCAAAATCATTATGCTTAATTAAACCGCGCCTTTCGTTTTTTAATAACAGTTGAAAAAACAATGGATAGTGCTGTTTTGTTGTTAGTTTCGTTTTGCGCCATTTTTAA
>JAODTR010084123.1:0-10000 GCA_025399935.1 Amblyopsis rosae | reverse complement strand
GTATTATATATCTTCACTGACTTTTGTGAAGTATGCATTTTTGACTGATTCTAATATGTAGGCTTGTGTGTGTGCTATTTGTAAATAAACACATTCATTTAGACTATCCTCTACACACAGTCATGTGGAGATGTTTGCTATTTGGCCTACCAGCCTACAACAGCATCACAACTACCTCCTCTCCCCCTGATTGGTTGTTGACAATGTCCACTTCACTTTTTGCATAAGCAATGACGAATGGCTTAATGATGAAACATGTTGAATTTAGTCAAGACAAGAAAAAGACTGACTTATAAGAATGCCACCTTACACCAAACGATCAAGATGACGGGAGCGTGCTCTATGCTAACTATAGCGAGACTCTCATTATTATGTTCCATTTTAAATGTGTCAGCGACAGTGAAATAGCTTGAAAGTCCAAGTAACAATTGACCTGACCGATAAGCATTTTACTGGTAGCAACAGGTGTGATTTAGGTGTGAGGACAGCGAAGGGGACTTGTGAACAACTTGTGAACAACAATGGCAGACAGATACTTCATCCAATCACAAGTACTTCCTGCCCTTTTCAAACAGTTTCGATGGATGTAACGTTACACCCGCATGTACTAAATACAGGTCAGAGGTGGAACGTTCAGAACTAATGACAACAACAAAAACACACAACTCACAAACAATAAACCGCAAATTAAAACGCCCTCGCGCTACTTAAGGAACACAACAGGACAGGGGAGGGAAAGGGCTGTGCGCAACGTCCTGACCGGCGATTAGCGCCCCGGTGTGGCAGCACCAGCAAGAGGAGGACCTGACCACACCCCCCGGCCCTGGGTGTGAGAGCACCCCCCTATCCCCGGGACCTGGGTGTGACAGCACCTTCGCCCCCCCAGACCTCTGTGACAGCAGACAGCAACCCTGGCGCCCAACCGTGGGACCTGGTTGTGACAGCACCCCCGCTCCCCGGGCCCCGGGACCTGGGTGGGTGTGACAGCACCTTCACCCCCCAGCCCCCGGCCCCCGGGACCTGGGTGTGACAGCAGACGGACTTGTGTCTAACAATCCATCTGACGTGTGGGGTCAGCCTCCAGAACATAGGTCGGAAGACCCCGCTCTATACCAGGGTTTACATCTCGTGACTCCCACCCAACATAACAGTGCCAGAGACTCCCGACCCTCGCTATCCCCAAGTGTTAGAAGCATAACAGCCATAAGATTATTTGATAGTATTTTAATATAGGCTAGTAGCTGAACACATCAAAGTTATGTAAGAACTGTACTACTACTGACAGTTATGGCTAAAATATGTTATTACATTTTTTCTAAATCATCTCGTGACCCCTCTCTGCTGTGTCTCATAAACCCTGGGGGGTGTCGACCTCCACTGCTCTATCCAATATTTTAAACATGAATATAGCAGCAAACAAGTATTATCTATGTAAAGATTGCGTCCTGTGTTGAGAGGTCTTTCCTATTTGTTTTCATAGCCGGGCCAGCCACGATTGCATGATATCATATCGCACTTTTTGGACATCTAGTTAACAAAACCCCACAATCTGCTGATCAGGGGTGTGTGTGTGTGTGTGTGTGTGTGTGTGTGTGTGTGTGCATGTGTGTGTGTGCATGTGTGTGTGTTGCAGGATGACCAAACAGCTCTCTCTGTTAATCCAGAGCAGTGTAAACAATCGGGGGGAGACTCTGGTGCTTTCAATCAAGCCCAGCCGCCTTCCGAGCCATAACGCCTGACGACTTCATCACGAGCTAGGCCATTAGCCGGGAGACGGACGGTCTGACAGCCAGACAGACAGACAGACAGCCTGTCTGCTGGAGGGCCTGGGGGGGGGGGGGTGCTCCCTAATGGAGGAACCACGCTGTGAGGGAGACCGTCTTTGAAGGACGCTGACATCAGAGCACGAAGATGAATGGCATAACACTCAAATGGTCCATCGTGTGTCCATGCTAGATTAGATAACCTTGAGGGCTTCAACTGCTCTGGTGAGAGAGAGAGGGGGAGGATAGAGGGAGAGAGGAGAGAGAGAGAGGGAGAGAGAGAGGGAGAGAGAGGGAGAGAGGGAGAGGGAGAGAGGAGAGAGGGAGAGGGAAAGATAGAAAGGGAGAGAGAGAGGAGAGAGAGATAAAGAAAGGGAGAGAGTAGAGAGCGGGAGAGAGAGAGAGTAGAGAGAGGGAAAGGGGTAGAGAGGAGCGAGAGGGAAAGATACAAAGGGAGATAGTGTGAGAGGTGGGAGAGGAACAAGTGAGTGAGAGAGAGAGGAGAGAGCGGGAACGAGAGAGAGAGGAGAGAGAGAGGGAAAGAGAGAGGGGGGATAGAGAGAGAGAGAGGGATGGAGAGCGAGAGAGAGGGAAAGGGGGAGAGTGGAGAGAGAGGGAAAGATACAAAGGGAGAGAGTGTGAGAGGTGGGAGAGGAACAAGTGAGTGAGAGAGAGAGGAGAGAGAGAGGGAAAGAGAGAGAGGGAGAGAGAGAGAGAGGAGAAAGAGAGAGGGAAAGAGAGAGAGAGAGGAGAGGAGAGAGAAAGGGTGAGATAAAGAGAGAGACGGGGTACAAGAATGCCAAATGAAATGCAAAAACAAACATAGTGTGGAGTTTGGCAACAAGAGAGTGACGAGGGGGAGTAACCAGGAGAGAGAGAGAGAGAGAGAGAGAGAGAGAGAGAGAGAGAGAGAGAGGGAGAGGGGGAGGGGGGGGGGGGGGGGGCTCAGCCGGGCGAGACAGCAGCGAAGTGACATTAAATCCGGGGCTGAAAACAGATGATTTCCCATTTAACAGTCCATTGGCTCTCCCGTTACTCCTCTCCTGCCTGGCTCCAGCAGAGAGGAGCACTCTCCTTCTGTCTGCAGTAATACCCCTCACACACACACACACACACACACACACACGCACACGCACACGCACACGTACATACATGCACACACTCACATACACATAACACACACACTCACACATGCACACACTCTCACGCACCCACACCCTCACACACACGCACATGCACATTCACACACATGCACACACTCACACACATGCACACACTCACACACACGCACACATAAAATGTGTTTCAGAAAGGCCACAGGATTCTCTGCTGGTCCTGGTCTACCTCTCAGACCCCCAGAGGACCCCCCACAGTGATGTCCTGCTATGGGGGGTGGATGGAGGCTGTTGCCACAGAAGTTGATTTGATCACACAGAGAGGGAAAATACCAGAAAAACAAACATATTGTGACCCTTCACCCTGGTGCAGGCAGGCAGTTGATATCATTACCACCACTGCTCTGTAACATACTTTACATTCAACGTTTTTGTCTTTCCGAATGAAATCCTTCCAAATGAAGATTTTGGGTTACCTTTTTTTTCATGGGATATCATTACCTGATGCTTACATGCAGTCGCAATTAATCGGAATAGATGCAACATACGCATTATTAATGTACGTAGGCCGAGGCTCTATAATCTAACGTGTCCTGCTAACAAAGGCAAAAAATCTGTCAAATGTTAGCGTTAATGTTAATGGTGTGAGGGTCCCCCTCTCAGCCCCTCCCTCCGCCCTCAATCAGCTCCTTGACACATTTTGTACAACTACACAAGTTGTAGTGGGTGGAGTCAGGCTCAGTCCTGGGGTGCGGTTACACTTTTAACCTGTACACGCGACAAACGCCATTGCGATGATACAAGCAATGCCTTAAAGAAGGGCGTTATGCACAAATCACATGACGCTACCAGCCCAGTGGACCTTTCGCCAGAGTATGATTCACAGGCAACCTGACTAATCAGAAGGCCGACATAGGTTGCTAGGCGCCACACTGTCGGATAAACAAGAATCACTGCGTTTGCCGTGGGAATGTACCGGCTGCAGACAGTAAAATTTAACATTTATTTTTAAATTAAATAGCTACTACTTGTAACTCTTTAAATATATCATTATAATATAATAGTTACTAATAGCTACTGGATTTAAATAAGAAACTGAAACTCTCAGGTAGCTAAATCCTTCCGTTTCCAGATTTTCTTCCGTTATTGTAAATGACACAATGTTGTTGTGGTCAGCCCAGAGCCATTTGGGTCAGCTCTCCGACAGACCCGCCAATGGGCGTGGCTATCTTCTGGCGAAAGGTTCATTGCATAGCGGGCTATGCCAGCACATTTGGTTCCAGTATTAGGCTAATGGCAGCATTGCGCTCTGCACTAGCCAAAGTTTCATCAACAGCCACAGTGTGGGTGAGGTGGAGGAGGGTAGTGTAGGCAGTGAGCAAGGCAGGGAGCAGATGGAGAGATGGTGGGTGGTGGTTGAACGCTCCCCAGGTCTGCATTTTGGTATAAGAAGGCGGTGTGGCGGGAAGCTGGCTCCGGGAATGTTTGCCAAACAAAGAGCGCTAACTCAATTACAGGCCAAATTTCCCCAAGGAAGAAAGGAAATAGGAATTATCCCTGCTCGTTAAACCTGCCACTTAATTTCACTTTCACTCAAATTATTATGTATAATCTCCAGGCCCCATAGGCTAATTGTTTATAGCATGGGTGGATGGATAGATGGATGTGTGGGTGGATGGCTGGATGGATGGATGGATGGATGGATGTGTGGATGGATGGATGGATGGATGGGTGGATGGGTGGATGTGTGGATGGATGGATGGATGGGTGGATGTGTAGATGGATGGATGGATGGATGGATGGGATGGATAGATAGATGGATGGATGGATGGATGGATGGGTATATGTGTGGATGGTGGATGGTGGATGGTGGATGTGTGGGTGGATGGGTGGATGGATAGATGTGTGTGTGGATGGATGGGTGTGTGGGTGGATGGGTGGGTGGGTGGATGGATGGATGTGTGGGTGGATGGGTGGGTGGGTGGATGGACGTCCAGTCACTGTGTTTGTCTGGGGCTGTCTACTCTGCTCTGTGCTGCATTAAGGCGGCTGACGCCCATCCTCATCAGCGTGCTCTCTCACTGTGGCCGGGATAACCGTCCGCTGGTGACGGAGGCCGGCTCTGACATTGAGAGAAGAGCGCTTCCCCATTGCCCGCCAAAGACACGCCCCCTCAATAAATCACTGTCCAGACTCCACAGATGACAAATAGAGCCTACTTTGTTCATAGCAGCGCTTGCGTACAAAGTCACACACACACGTACAGACACGCAGTTACCTGGAAATATATGACCTGTCCTTTATACCACACCTACACACACACACATACAGGCACACACG
Source organism: Amblyopsis rosae (assembly GCA_025399935.1). NCBI lineage: Eukaryota > Metazoa > Chordata > Actinopteri > Percopsiformes > Amblyopsidae > Amblyopsis > Amblyopsis rosae. The sequence goes on along the minus strand of JAODTR010084123.1, from coordinate 4,782 downwards.
CACACACACACACACACGCACACACATACAGGCACACACACACCTTCAACACATATGCTCTCTCTCTCCTACTCTCACCATCTCTCTCTCTCTCTCTCTCTCTTTCTTGCATGCTCTCTCTCTCCCTCAATCACTCAATATCTCTCTCTCTCTCTCTCTCTCAAACTCTCTCTCTTTCTTGCATGCTCTCTCTCTCCCTCAATCACTCAATATCTCTCTCTCTTTCTCTCTCTCTCTCTCTCTATCTCTCTCTCCCCCTCACCCTCTCTCTCTCCCTCTCTCTCCCTCTCTTGTTCTATTTCACACAAACAAACAAGCGCACACACACACACACACACACACACACACGTGTGCGCACCCACACACTGGGCCAACTGGTCTGACCTACATCTTAGCGTTCCCCTGCAGAACAAGATTCAGTTTTCCCAGCAGGCTCTCTGGGCACGGCCTCCAATCTCCTTGGCCCCGAGGAAATCTCAAAAGGAGGATTATCTCTTCCAATTTGTGAACTAAAACTTGCATCCAGTTAATCATAGAGCTTGTTTCAAACCCAAACTATGCTTTGACACAGCATTGTATAGAGAAATGGATTAAAAGCAGAATACAGACTCCTAATCACGCAGAATAATTAGTGGCTGCTAAATAAAAGGATGATCAAGCAAATTCAATTAAGCAATGCAAATGACTTTAAAAGGTAACTGATGCATGTCTCTGAGGTATAGATACTAGCCGTTGTGTTTAGCTAGGCTGCGCTATTTAACCAGGGCCTATTGCGTAGGCCCTGGAATTGTGCCATTCAGACGAATTCCTTTTCAGAGGTGAAATCATTAGCCCCTTTTGTTTTGTTATTTTAATTAGATGCATTTAAAGTCATGGCATACACCGCAGTGATATTTCACAGATATATAAAGCATCACATAATGGGCAGTATATACTGTATGCCTCGCGTACTTCCTGGGCAGTGCTAGTTTTGTCGTATCACCCAGAGATTAGGGATGGGCCATACATAACTTTTTAAACAGTAAGTTTGTCAGTGTTAAAATATTACCACCAGCATTGACATCACAGTAGAGTCATATCATTTCATTTACACTTCAACAACACACTACTTAGCACTTCAAATATAAAGTGCATTACACACTTTTTTATTATTCTTGTTATTCTTAGTACTACTTTCAGGAAAACCAAACTGCGATACTTTATCTTTCCCAACATTTCCCAGCATACAAATAGTGTTTCCTTGTTTGCGGACTGTATGTGTGACTGCGTGCCAAAGGCGCGGTTGATTCTCACGTAACACGTTTTCCATTGTCATGTGACACGGGCCAAGTTGTATGTAAGAGCCGTGTGAAGTGATGCAGCCACTCACGCTTTGTAATACTACTTTATTATCGATACTTTTTTTAAAGAATTGATGCCAAAAGAGTAGTTTGTCAGTATCAAACCTGCCGTATCGATTTGCCCGTTCCTACCACCAGAGATAACATTTGCCACTAGCAGTGTTACTACTTCAAGTGGTTTCACAGAGAATCTGTATTGCTCATTTTCTCCCTCCGCTCATATACGTAATGCAATTCAAATGTTAAAGTTAATGTTAATGGGGGTTTCCCTATAGAGCCCCGCCCCTCACTCAGCTCCTTGAGTTGTGTAGTGGGTGGAGTCGGGCTCGGTGTTGCAGTTCAACTTTAATATTTGAAATATCGTATAGATTACTTTTAATTTAAGAAACATTTCATTTAAAGCAACGCAGCAACTCCTGAAACAGAGACAGACACCCAAATAGAGCATCCCAGTCTCTCTTCATGTGTGAAGAAATGCACTGAGTACTGGGTGAGCTCCAACAATGGCTCATCATTTATCTAGCAGTCCAACATTGGTGGACCTACATCGCTGCTTGCTATTTCATGTTCTGCTGGCTGCATGCGCATGGCGCCTGTGTTTGCGTGCGTCTTGGTGAGAGAGAGAGAGAGAGAGAGAGAGAGAGAGAGAGAGAGAGATAGCGCGAGAGAGAGAGAGGGAAACATACGGCGACAGCAGAGCACAAACTGTACAAGAAAATGTGTTGCTATTTTATTTATATTCTCCATTTACTCTGTGTGGCAGTAAACAGCAGGGCGGTAATAGGAACACATGAGACCTTCTGCTATTACCTTTAACATCACATGGTAATTACATTGCAGAAGTGATGACAGTCTCTCTCCCTCTCTCTCTTCCTGTTTCTTGTTCCCTCTCTCTTTATCTACCTCTCCCTCTCCCTCTCTCCCTCTCTCTCTCTCTCTCTCTCTCTCTCTCTCTCACCTATTGGTGTCCTAGCTTGTTCCATGCAACGGTAATCTATTTGGGCGTATTACTGATACTATCCTGTTTGCCATTTTGAAATTATGCCTTAAATCCAATAAACTCTTTCCTCTGGAGGGCTGATCTGTGGATATTGAAGTACTGTGCCAGCCATCTCCCCCTACTTGCCCTCCTTCCCCCAGTCGCCCCCACCGATGACATCTATGTCGGTCACAACGGGAGCCGCCTGGCGTCTACGGGAGATATTTCCGGGGCCATGTTGGATGATGAGATGTGGAGAGGCACATATTGTCGTTACAAAGGAGAGCCAGCCACGGTAATGATTCGCTTTTACACAGTCAATTTCCTCCGCTATTGAGGCACATTATTGTGACACAACTATCCCCCTCAATCACCCCCCCTCCCCCTCCCCCACACCCCTCCTCCTCCTCCTCCTCCTCCTCCTCCTCCTCCACCACAACCACCCCACTCCTCCCGCTATTGTCAGGCTGTCCTCTCAGCGATCTTTTATGTGGCCGACACAAAGCCGCGTTTAATTTAACAGGGCTCGCCGCGCTGGCAAGGCACGGGTGGGTCACTGGAGGCGCTGGAGCGCCGAATCATCGTTGCCGTGGGAAAAGATTTAGTAGAAAACATTTGATTTGTGTGAGAGAGACACAGAGACAGAGGATGAAACCCATCTGGAATCTCGCCGCGGGCGAACGCAGCAGAAATAAACAACCCTGAAGGCAGCCGACTCTGTTCCTCTGAAAGGGTTCTGTTGGGTTTGAAAAGACAATTTAAAAAAAGAAATTGTGTTTTTCTATAAAAAAGACGTCTTTAATTCAAGGGAGATTAGTTGCAGAGTTCTTGTCGGGTTAGACTTGAACAACCATGCCTCCACCCACCGTCAATAGAGTCTCAAGGGTGCAGCTCATACTAGTAAATGATTGACAGGTCCAGTACGGGAGTTAGCCACGCCCACTCTGTCACCTTCAGCAAGTCATCAGCGCACCATGTAAACTGGCTGCTCAACACAGCTCACATGCTGTACACGCACGCACACACACACACACACACACACACACACACACACACACACGCACACACACACACACAAACACGTGCGAGAACGCACATACACAATAACAATTTAATGATTAATTTAGCTCTGAAAAAATGAGATGGGTTACACGCACACACACACACGCACGCACACACACACACACACACACACGCGCGCACGCGCACACACAAACAGTGATTGACACTTTAACAGAATAATCTGGTATAATCTCTCACACATCCTTCCTAGCTAGAGTGTCAGAACACAAAGACAATGACCTCAGCACCAGAATTAATATTTAATAAACTACTAACTGCTACTATCAGAACTCACAGATAGGGAGGGAGGAAGGAATGAAGGAAGGATCTGCAATGTGTATGCATGCGCAATGTGCATACAGTTTGCACTGGGTGTGTGTATTTATATGTCTACTGTATGTGTGTGCATATGCTGTAGGCCTATATGTGTGCTTATGCATGTGCTGTATGTGTGCATGTGTGCATATCCAGTGTGTGTGTGTGTGTGTGTGTGTGTGTGTGTGTACGTGCAGGTCAGAGCAGCCAGTAGCTTCACTTTTAATCTGCAGATGATGACTCTAATGGACGAGAAGTGACTCCTCTCTCTCTCTCTCTCTCTCTCTCTCTCACTCTCTCTCTCTCTCACTCACTCTTTCCCCCCTCTCTCTCTATCTCTCCCCTCCCTCCCACTATCCCTCCCTCTCTCGCTCTGTGTATCTCAGCAGGGCTGAGGGCAGGGGCCAGAGGATATGTGGTGAATGCTAAAACTAACGCCATTATGTGTGGGTGACTCACCCCACTGCCATACTCGCTGTACCATCTCGCTGTACGGGCATGTCATCATGGTGCTTCTGCTGTACATATGTGTGATCTTCTGCGGTAAATGTGTTTGATTCTTCTGCGGTACATGTGTGTGATTCTACTTCTGTACATGTGTGTGATCTTCTGCGGTAAATGTGTTTGATTCTTCTGCGGTACATGTGTGTGATTCTTCTGCGGTACATGTGTGCGATTCTACTGCTGTAACTGTGTGTGATCTTCTGTGATAAATGTGTGTGATTCTTCTGCGGTACATGTGTAATTCTTCTGCGGTACATGTGTGCGCTACCATGAGTGTGTATTGCTATTGCTTTTTACTGTATACACGCATGCATTCTATACATGCGCACCAATGTAATTATAGTTTCTCCTTTTTATTTCTTTTATTACTTTTTGTTTTCAAATTCAGTTTATTTTTTGGAAAATGCTTAGTTTAAGTTTAGTTTGTATTAGTTTAAGTGTTAGTTTTAGTCTTTTGTAATTTGGGTTAGAAAAAGTGTGGGGGACAAAACTTCTAACGCACACTATTGCTTGTATTATACATAAAGAAAATAAAGTGAATTTGTGCTTCTGACACAGGGGGGTGGGGGGGGGGGGTGGTGG
>JAODTR010084112.1:0-14529 GCA_025399935.1 Amblyopsis rosae | reverse complement strand
ACTTTACCGCACCGTTGTGACGAAAAGAGAGCTGAGCCGGAAGGCAAAGCTCTCAATCTTCCGGGCAATTTTCGTTCTTACCCTCACCTGGGTCATGACCAAAAGAACAAGCTCACGGGTACAAGCGGCCGAAATGGGTTTTCTCAGAAGGGTGGCTGGCTTCTCCCTTAGAGATATGGTGAGAAGCTCAACTATCCGTGAGGAACTCTGAGTAGAGCCGCTGCTCCTTTGCGTCAAAAGGAGCCAGTTGAGGTGGTATGGGTATCTAGTAAGGATGCCCCCTGGGCGCCTCCCTTGGGAGGTGTTCCAGGCACGTCCAGCTGGGAGGAGGCTCGGGGAAGACCCAGGACCAGGTGGAGAGAGTATATCTCCACACTGGCATGGGAACGTCTCGGGATCCCCCAGTCAGAGTTGGTTAATGTGTCTCGGGAAAGGGGAGTTTGGGGTGCCTTGCTGGAGCTTCTGCTCCCGCGACCCGACTCCGGATAAGCGGGAGAAGATGGATGGATGGATGGATGGATATTTTGGGCACACATCACTCTGATGATGGAATATTGCCCCACGTGCAAGCCAACATTAGTGATTAGCCTGGCTCGGCCAGACGATTGCTCTCAGATCAATTATTTTCACCAAGATTACAGTCTGGACACCCTGTTTGCGTTAGTGCTTTCACAGCCACCCTGCTGGCGGTCCAACCAGGGTGGGTCAGTGGGATGACGTTGAAGTCAAGCGTGTTTCTAAACGGTGGTAGAGCTAGACAAGGCGATCAAAACAGTTGCAATAACGTTGATTTGTTAAAGGCTGTCCAATAATGAACCAGAGCATGGCTTATTTACCAAGTGAATATTGGGTCTGGTCAGGGAAGGTGTCAACATTGAGGCGGTGTCCCAACAGACGGTACTGTGTTTCTGAGTTCATGTCCTTCCACAGGTGACTCCTCTGGAAGCGTGAGCATGGGGGGGGAGGCATGGTGGCGAATTCTCATGAGTGCCGCGCTATATATGCTTCTCACCTCCATAGGCCATCATCTAAAAGGATGATTCAATCAATAAATCCTTTCAAATGGAATTGCTTCTAAGAAACCATCTCCTGGTTTTAAGAAGAAAGGAAAAAAAAGGATAGCCAACAAAACAAACACTGGCAATGGTAAAGATGAACCTATTTGAAGAACTTTTTTTCCCCTCTTTTCGTTTACTGGTTGTGCTCAAGGGAACAGCTGTGGAGGCAAAGCTTCTGCTTGTTCAACACAGAAATGTTATGCCTCGAGAGATCAAATTAAGGATTTTTGTCTTGTCTGGCGTTGCTGTAGACCTACAACTGTGGTGTTATCATAATAATGAATGCTTCTTTTATCTTTTTTTGTTTGTTTGTTTGTGACAAAAACTTGATATTCAATTTAGTAGTATTTATTAACATAACATGCCCGCCTATCCGTGCTCTGGTTCCTTTAGCAACAATGAAATCAAATTGTAAAGTCCATTTGCGCCATGCTTCCATGGTCGTGATTAAGCACAGTTGTTAGCCTCACACATTTCAGCGCCGGTGCTCCATTATGGCCGAATGTGAGCCATCAGTTTGCAAATGAGCCAAACATTGTGTCGCGCGCCGCTCGGCGACGCTGCACAAACAAAAAAAAAAACGAGCGGGAACCACGCCCGTCACGCTCCGCTCGACCCCCTGGTTACCACTCAGCTGGGAGAGTGTCTTTGCTCGTGGATAAAGGCTGCTGAGTTACTTGGGGACAGGGAAAGCGCGTGTGTGTGTGTGTGTGTGTGTGTGTGTGTGTGTGTGTGTGAGTTTGTGTCATACTGCATACTATATATAAGACTATATATTTTTACTTTATTTATTTTTCCTGCCAGCGGTTCAGGCCAAAACAGACCCAAGTCAGGGCTTAACTTCTTTGTGTTCCATTAAAGAAAATGGATGATCCAATTACAACACTGGTAATCTCTCCAGGGCTAGGCAGCAGAAGGTTGGGGGTGGACAGGTGAGGGGCTTAACCGTGCAACCATTGACACCCCCCACCACTCCCCCAACCGTTGACCATTGACCTTCCTGAATCCCATCTCCCGGCTATCTCCCAGCTACAGAGCCACTCCAACATTTCCAAAGGTCCCACCTTGTATTAAATTCCCCATGAAGCCACACAGTGTGTCTTCAGATACTTGAGATGCCCCTGGGGGCAGGGCATATGCTACATGTAATCTGTTTAATGCACCTGTAGTACGTGATTGGCTGTAGATATAAATCAACATGTCCCACCCTAACATTACGTGTTGCTTAGTTACAAGTGTCTAGGTCTCAATCGTCATCGAGCTGTCAACAAAGCACTATTTTAAAGTGGCAAAACATAAAACATAGAATGCAATTGCTAATGTTTTAGCAAATTGTGTATTACTCTTTACCTTATTTTCAACACGTCTTCATGGAGAAATGTCATCACAGCAGGTGTGAAGTTAATTAATACAGACATGGATTTGCCTATAGACTTCTTCTCCAGAACTTCTTTCAATAGGGAGCTTCATTGAATTATTCCTTTAGTCGAGGACTAAGATTAATCCATGTCTGTTAAACCAGCCCAATATCTAAGGGAATCTAAATATAATATATAATAATATAATTGAGTAGAGGCAAGGAAGCTTATAAGCAATGTATAGTAGGAATGGTGGCCATTCTATTGCCTGGTGTGTGTAAATGCTCTCCATTGCACATTGCACATTGGACACAGGATGAAGAGCTTAGCTATTGCCCTGATTCCCCTGTGTCAGCAGATGGGAGATGTTTTATGAATGGAGTGGTGAAGCGAAAGGTGGCGGTAATGACATCACATTTCGCAGCCCCGGTGTATCGGCTGAGCGTTATGAGGTTTGATGAGGGTTACTTTAAGATGCTCAGTGTAGGATATGACTAATGTTTCACTGTGAAGTTGGCTGCGATGGCTCCACTTTGAACATATGTCTGATGTAATTTGGCGGCTCTGCTACTTTTCTCCCAGGAAACATCTCGTCTTGTGGACTGTTGACTACAGAGAGAAGTCCGTTTATCTCTGGGAAGTTATACTGCATGTCGCAAGAAGTGGCACTGCATAATCAACTTTTCCAGTTGATTCCATAACTTTATTTACAGTTTTTTACCATTTCATGTGCATGGATTTATTATAAATGAACGTTGCTTTAAACAGTGTTATAAACAGACATGCTAATAAGTATCTAATAATCTTTCTCAGGACATTACAAATTTGCTGCTATAGATAATACTCAACAGCGCTAGTCAGCGGTGAACACTACAAATATGGCAGAGCAGCTAGCATCTTGCCCAGTGAATACTTGATGAAACCTACATATCTGGCGGAGAATTTAGCATCTCGTCGGGCTCAGACAACCCCGGTCAGTATTGGAATCAGCAGATGAAGTTCCAGAAATGTTTCTGGATTTAAAAAATGTCTGCTTTAATTAATAACGTTTACCTTCAAAGAACATTGAAAATATTTCTTTAATTCAAGCATTTATTGGCATATCATATGTACTCAAAACACTGAAAATGTTTGTTATCGTATAGTTTATATAATTAACTATTCGCGTTATAATAAGCAAATCATATTTAGTAGGCCTACTATATACAGGCCTAGTGTTTGGGGTAACTGTCAGCAGTTGTCAAGTGTTCACGGTGAAACTGACTGAATAGTCACACTGTCTCCCAAAGGCTTGGCCCCTCTCATGTAAGTCATATTATTAGTCAGTTCAGTGGGCTGGTTAATGACATACGGGTCTAATACACACACGCCTGTAAACAGGGGCACAGGCTGTCAGTGCCAGGAATGTGTCCATCACAGGTTTTGGGCTTAGGGCTGGTGAATGAAAATATATGTCCGCCGCGCTATACAGTACCTGCTATGCTATTGACTGGGCTGAACTCACTCTTGTTTAAAGGTAAAGTCAGTTTAGGTGTAGTCAGCTATTGCAAGCTAAATGTAAGCTAATGCACATTTTGTCATATTCACCAAATATCTCCTCGCATTTCGCTTAGCTTACCCTTCTCTGCGTGTTATATAAATGCGTATAAATATTCTGAGACTTGTATCTTTGCTTTGCTTCACAGTGTGTTTCGATGCGTGGGGCGGCTCGACTTTTGCAAGCGTTCTCGAAATGACTGCCTTTAAAAAAATTTATAAAAAATGTGTGTATGAAAACATTATTCACCAAAGCCTTTTAAAACTTATTAAATAGGGTTGTCACAGTGGATGATGAAATGCAATCACATTCTTAATTTTGTATGTAGGCCTACCAATAAAATATGGAACCTGGGATATCCATTCTCTGACATTTTAAACCAAAACACGATGTTTTATAACCTCTGGTTTGAAAAAATAAAAATCACAGAGTACTCCTTTAACAAACGGAAATGAGAAATCCAATACTGTCTCTTCACCTCCGGCTGCAAACGGTTCATTGGTTCTGCTCACTGGATTAAAGTGCCGGCTGCTGTCCATGGTCCTGAAACATCCAGAAAACGATTTTTCAACCATAAAGCATAAATACAGTACCTATAGTTTCCAAGGGTGTGTGTGTGTATGTATGTGTATATATATATCTGTGTGTATTTGTATTTGTATGTATATGTATATATGTATGTGTGTGTATATATATATATATATATATATATATATATATGTATATGTATATATGTGTATGTATATGTGTGTGTGTGTATATATAGATTTTTTTTTCTTCCTATTTTTAGAAAACATTCATACTGCCTTTAAACATACTTGTTCACATCAATTGAACTTTATTCTTAATCCAATTTTGGCAGCGTTTGAGCTACAGCGCATTTTATTGCAATTTGTTTGCCATTTACAACAAGAAAGTTACATTTGTAGACAACACAATGGAGGTGCTATATCACTGTTGCCTCATTTTTAATCCTGTGTGACCCAACTATCCGTCAAAGACGACTGGATGTCAATAAGGAGAGAGAGAGAGAGAGAGAGATTGGGAGAGAGAGAGATTGGACAAAGGGAGGAGATTGAGACAGGCAGGAGTGAGGCTCTGACACACAAGGCCTCCTTCGACAAGAAACAATGTCTCACACAGGTGTGTGCTGCAAAGATGGAGTTATTAATATTATTAGTAGTAGTAGTAATATTAGTAAATACATAACACATAAGAAATGTGTATCAAATAGCTAAGGTGAGTGTGCTGATCAATGCAATACTAATATGCCTCCAATTCAGACAGGGAATATACAAACATTGCATTATAGGGCCCTCAGGACCAGGTCACTGTTTTAGTCTCCTACTTTCAAACAATTTTAGAAAGTAGAATTTGGAAAGTTGTAGGTGATTGCTGAACTTTATTGCAAAATAAGAAAAATATAAATACCTATGTGGCCAATAACAACCAGAAACATTCCGAAAAAGAAAACAAACCAATTAATTTGCCCAACAGACATAAGCATTTGAAAAACCGCAAGCTTGTGTGATAAATCACGTTTCTCGACGCACATGGTTATCTGCAATTATCCAGTGAAAACAATCAATTGCAGGGGAATAGCATGGGATTATTTTTGATTAGGCACTTGTCACAGGTGTCGAAGGTTTGCCAAGCCTGCAGCCGGCGCGAAAGCACACCTCGTTAAATTCTACTGGCATTAAAAACCCGGATGCGACAGAATGCCTCCATTGTCAGCCGGGGTCTTATTAGCAATCCGACCGCTCACTCATTGCTCCACGCACCTTTTTATAAACGCCACTTAAATCCCAATAAAAGGTGATGGAAATGCTTCCCAGACGTGTAAATGGCTGCTCTGGGCGGCCACCTGCATGTATCGCTGTTCTTTCTTTCAGGTTAATTAAGATGCTGATGTCAGCCAAACGGGGAGGACGGCAGTAATGACTGATGCTAAATCCAACGGGTCACAATTGGTCCGGGCCACATGTGTATCCGTTGATTAGACTGGCTGGTACCTTCTTCCCGCTGGCGGAGTTGTTTGGTTGGTTTAGTTAGGTTTTGCAGTGCGCCGGGAGAATTGGAATTTAGAAATGAAAACAAAATTCTAAAGAACTGTAAGTGTCAGTTGGAAATTGCGACCGCAGCTGTGACAGTACGTGCAACATCGCAGGCGTTTGGACCTGTTGAGGCACTTAGGACAATGCTTTGTATTAAAAGGTTCATATTTTATTAGAAGGGCCGGAGACTTACGAGACAGTGTTGGAAGGGCTTACTTCTCCTTTCGCATGCAACAGTGGAATTAAAATGCATTATATGGCAGCAGCACTGCCTGGACGGCAAGCGGTCAAATTGATGCATCGCATTTCATTGCGGCTGTAAACATTTACGTGCACGCATAGTTGGAGATCTGGCTCCGGCCTGCAGTGAGTGGATGAAGGATGAATTGTGATGTGGCACGGCAGACCAGGGGAGAACAGCATATCAAAGCATGTTGTGCCGCTCAGTGAACGGCTGCACATTTGGTCTCAGCAGAAACAATAATGTAGGCTACTGTATGTACCAGTGGTCTTGGGGGGACCCCCTGCCCTGCATGTTATATATGTCCCCTTGCTCCAACACGCCTGCTTCAAGTGAATGGGTCGTCATCAATCACTGCAGATTACACCATTACACCCATTAAAGGTATAGTCAGCTACTGCAAGCTAATTGTAAGCTAATAAACAGTTTTTCTGTTCAAATCCACCAAATATCTCCATTTTGCTAGCTAACCGCTCTCGGTGCATGCTGAAAAAATAATCAGATTTTTATAAATAAATAGGAACGCAAATAAAGTGGCGAACACCACTTACAACAGAGTACTACGCTTTGCTGCACAATTCTTTTCCATGTGTGGTGTGGCGCTGCGGGGGGGATATTGTTTTGACGTGAGCTCCAACTAGCTATAACTGACCCTTTAATTTGATTCTTACAACAGCAGTAGCATACAGTGCACAGTGCAATACATTGTACAAGACATTATGCTTCTTGAACAGCTGTACTTTGCTGTGTTCTCCTCCCCATGAGGATGTCCTGCTCTAGCAGAGCAGTCTGGGTCATTTGAGACCTTGCTGAGGTACTGCACTGTACGCGTCAGGCCTCAACGACGCATCTGCCACATTGACGCTACTGTGATCTGGGTCGACGTGCTCTAATCCATCTGTGCTCTATAGAGACAGTCTGCTACCAGCTGGATCGACGATAAGCCTAAAAGCAGCTCCTGCCAATTTCACTCTCAAGTGTCTTTATTTTATATATATATATACACTCATACATCTTGTGGGATGTTCAGTGTTTCTTGGAGAGAGGGCAACTGTAATCCTGAACACCAAAGGCAGGATATGGTGCGCGACTTTAATCTCCCTCATGCAAAAAAAAGGAAAAAAAGCAGTAATTTTTCACAGCAAAGTGGATACATGGTGGTAATAATATTAGAGTTTTAATACCATTCTTTTCCTTCTGCTTTGCACTCAAGCATGGCCTGAGGTGTGCATGGATTAGGTCTTTCGGGGACATTTTTGACGTTCTGCACACCACAGATATAAAGAGAGTGAGAAGCCTTCTATCAACTCTCAGGGTCTGCCTCATCGATGGGAACATATATTATTTGAGTAATATTTATTTAGTAATAGTTATGTAATTGTTTCCATGTGCCGTATCCAAGTTGTTCCTTTATCCACTCTAGCATTATCACAGCCGTGACCCCTTGACGTGCATGTGAAACATCGTGAGCAAGCTTTCAAGCTACAGTAGATCTCCTGTCGTTTTTTTTTCTGAGCCGTTTGAGGTTATTACTACACAGCTATTGTGCTTGCTGCGACAGAGCAGCCGTGTTAGCTATAGCCCATCAGAGGACCATTGCATGGCAGAGTTTCGGCTAATGAACCATTACCAAGAACGACAAGCCGTAATTCTGGTCTTACAGTACCTATCTAACTACAGTAAGCGTAAGCACAAGTACAACACAAATTGCCAGCATTTACATGAGAAAAAGAAGAAAAAAATTTGACAAAAAAATCCCTGACTCCACCTTTAAGCCCACGGATCCACAGGTCTGATGGTATAGTTGAAGAGATGCCTTTAAGGGCAATGGCTATATGCAGTGCTTTTATACACTGCATATAGCCATTGGTCACACTTCCTCAAGCTGTAGCTGAGTCAGGGATTCTTGAGAACGATATTAGAACTCAAAAACAAAAACACCTCTCCCTTCAATGTCATAGGCTGCTCCCTCAGAAGCTCCGCCCTTGACATTAATTAAGGATCGGAACACAAACAAGGTGAGAGAACACAAACCACTTTGTTTGTGTTCCCATTTAAAAAGCCATGGCTTTGCAAGTCAGTAGAAACACCAGATTAGTTTTCAGCGCACACACAGAGCGGCAAGCTAGCGGTCCGTGAGGAGTGAATCGCTGACTCATACCTAGCTAAAAATTAGACATGCCTTCCCGGCCAGGTGAGCCTAGTAACGTTACCGTTTCATGTAGAGCCCCTTTTTACTGTATAGCTGCTTCCTTCAGGGTATGGGTCTGCAAGTCCCGAAGAAGAGGCCCAGTCAGCGCAAAAGCTCCTACTGTAGTAGCTAGCCTGTCAGCTCTTCCAATAAGAGCTAATGTATAATGTAATGAAAGTCAATGCTACTTTGGATGGCTTGGTCCAAAGCTGTGAATCTGAATTACCAATGAAATATGCTCCACTGGGGCACGAAGATAGACTATGAATCAGAATCATTGCCTTATGCTGAGTCATTGTAATTTATTACAATGTAAAAAAAAAAATACCCCACAATGTATCAGAATTAGAAAGCACCTTATTTTGATTTGTAGTGTTTGTTGTGCCCCCTTCCTTAGATAAATATTACCACAGTATGTTAAATCTTAAATCTTTGACTGACATCGACTTGCTTTACTTGACATCAAAGATTTGAGCAGAATCTGCTGGGCGACGGTTTTCTGCCGCAGAAGATAAAAGAAGGAGAAGCAGAAGAAGTAGGAGGTTTGAGAGGCTTACCGTCTAACAGCGCGGAGGTCCAGAGGTGTCGGCCAGGATGAGTGGGTTTCCTTGTTGGGGGGGGGGGCTCAACGATGGCTTCTAGAAAAGCCAGGGCCTTGTGAGTGACTAGGGTGGGTGGAGGTGGGGGGCTAAGACATAGAGAGGGCATGAGATGGAGAGACGGAGAGGAAATTGGAGTACTGGAGGTTTCAGACGGGGATGTTGGAAAGGGGTGTGGGTCAAAGGTCAGTCAATGGAGTGAATGTTGCCCCAGAGGGCTGCTGGAAAGGTCTGTGTGGTTCCAAAGCGCAGAGGTGCTCGCGGTCGCCCTTGATTGCATTGCGCTTTCCGTTCTTTACACAGGACGTTTAGGAAGGAACCCCGCAACGATGAGTCACCGCATCGCTCGGCTTTGTTGAACTACGAGGGTAAAAGCCTAGAAGGCAACGCGAAACGCACCATGTAGACAACATGTGCGTTACATTCAGTGAACTCGTTGACTGAATGGCGAAATTGCAATGTTCCGGGACCACTTTCCAAGACATTTGGGCGTGGCAGTATTTGTCATCATCCCCGTTTAATGTTGGTAGGAAACATAAACTGCTTATGTTGCCTGGTAATTCCAAAATAAAATTACTCAGTGACATTCAAAATAGGAATTGACACAACATTGTGAACACACTGTATCCTTCCAAGCAATTGGGATATATTTGGTGGGTTTCATCTACAGAAGTGGCTTTCTCTCATATCTACAATCGTCAGCTGAAAGAGCAGGTTATAGATTTAGAAATATCTTGCAACAGCAAAGCACAAATGCTCACTTGCTCACACTTTATTGTCATTCAGTCCACTGCCGTTTCAGCTCATTGAACATACCGTCCAGAACGCAACTCTAGATCCACATTGTGGAAGTACCAGTGAAATTGTATGTGACATTGGCCCTGCATCTCCACTAATGAAATAGGATGTCACTGTTCTTTACAAAACATCCTGCACCAAAAATTATTTCTATTGCACAACTGTCTGTTTATGCAAAGGAAAAAGGAAAATGTCCAAGCTGTTCCAAAATAATGTTTGACAGATTGCAGCAGAAGACATTTTCCCCACTGGTGGGAAAGGTTTCAAAAACAAACATTTTTGTATTTTGAAAAAATGTTCATGTGAATAATTTGTATTGATTAAAACGTGTCTGGAGTGACATGGCCTTGAAAGTTGGTAGATACCCATGTCTGAGCAAAATGCATTCCATTCTATCTGTTCATAAAACCATATGGACGCCTTGAAGCAAAGCTCTGTTTATTTGGCAAGTATCTGATTTCTATAAACAAATACACAGGCGTAACACAATTACATACAATACCATAAGAGGGAAAGCGTACAGGCAAATGGTTTTCCTTATCTAATTTGTTGTAGAACGGTTCTCTGTGTGCACGGCCATGTTATTTTATGTAAGGCTTATTTTATCTTGGAAAACCAGAGAACAGCGAATCCAGCTTCAAATACTATAATTTCATATTCCTTACTTATTCGCAAGTAAGGGGGGGGTGGCAGAAGATACCACCTGTTTCTGACTTCAGTGAAATGCAGCATAATCACCTAATCGGCCATAGAGGTCAGTTTGGGTGCTAAGCCAAGACATAGACAGACACTTCCTGTCTGTCTGAAATAAGTAAGAATGTTTAATGTTTAATTAATTATTTTTATTGATTTTATAGTGTAGCTTCTGCCCCTTCTGTCTCTTCCCAGAATGTTGTGTGAGCCTTTGTTCTACGCTAACAACCTCTGACGCTTCCAACAAACACACATTCAAACAAATAGGATTACCATATTCTGTAAAAATGGCATCACGCCATTCAGAACAAAAAAACGAATTTACCAATTTACTCTTGCTGCTCACAATGGACCTCCGGTTGGAAAGGCTCAGGAAGGTCAAATCGATCGGGCGGGCTCTACATTCATAGATGCTCAACTCTATAGCGGGCTATTTTTCTTTGCTGTTCAGTGTTTCTAGATGCTTTAACGCGCGCGCGCACACACAGGCCTATCTCCTCTCATCGATCACAGCCGTTGCTTTGATTCCATTCCCCTTCACCCCCCAAGATGAATGTATTCACTTTCCTCAGACCTCCTGAGATATGGTACAGTCCGAACCACATGAAGTAAAACAAATAAATAAAGCGTAGCTCAATCAAGTGATGAACACGCCGGAACATTGGTCTCGACGTTCCGAATTAATCCGCGGCACATCTACACTGAGTTTGTGTCCGTTCTGGAGAAAGGGAATGAGTGAATGCTTTGGCTGGGCACATTCGCCTCAGTGTAGCCGGATCGCCGACGATGACAGACAATTTCCGAGCGGCGAGACGCGGGCCGTGGGGTTAATTGCCCTCGACGGCTCGCAGGAGTAGTGTAGTAGGCCTAGCACACACCACACACACACACACCCCGACTCCCCCGGGCGAAAGCTCAGCAGTAAGCATATTGTCTCCGCCCGGCTCCACCCACCTCGCCAGCCTAATCAGTACAGCTATGCACTCCCAATTGTTGGGAGCACCCAACTGGCCCATTTCCCAGAGGAAATATCTCTCTCGTGCCATTGTTGTGTCTCCCTCTTTCTGTGTGTGTGTGTGTGTGTGTGTGTGTGTGTGTGTGTCCTCTTTAAACCACCTCCTATTGTTGTGTTTTTTACCCACCCACTTCCTTTAATCTCTCTTCTGCTGCTAATGCGGTCCGGTCTTGAAGCACTTGACTCCTTCTCCCCACCCTGTCTTTTTTTTTTTCCTTTTTTTTTTCTCCCCCTGCTTTGAACGATTCCGCGGGAAATCAATCGGCTCCTCGAGCCGCTTCTCACCGTTTTCGATCTAATCACCCGACCCTTAGCACCTCAGGTCTGTTATATCTGCACAGGCTGCTTAAAGGGCCCTTAAAAAAGGCCTAGTATAGGCTACTGAAATCACAATGTGACAGAAACCCAGAGCTACGTGTTGTAGACCCCCTGAGGTATACCCAGAGTGCTGATCATCGACATTCGTGGCATGAATGGCGTGTTGCCTTAGGAACTGCAATAAGATATCCCAATGGCTGCTGGTGTCATTACTCTATCAGTAGTGTTGACCGTACTCTGCGATCATAAAAGCTCAATCCTGCAAATGTAACGGGACACCTCTGTTGTGTGTTGTGTGTAACGTAATGTGTAAGAAATCCATCGTGTATCAGCACACAGGTCGGGTCAAAGTAGACCACACTGACCAGATTATTTCCGTATGTCGCTAACATCCGTTCTAAAAGAGTAAAGCCACGGATCCTCTCATTTTAAGAGAAGTGAATGTCAGAATGTTTCACCGCCATCATGTTGTGCAAGCCAAGGAACAAGGTTGGACGAAGCGCGCACCTAATGCAGTGTCTGTCTTAAAGGTCACATTATATCTGGTTACATTCTAGTTTTTCCATTTGTGTGGTGAGTCCTGTTGTATGAAGGGGCCTGAAAGAATCTGTCTGAATTATTTTATTTCAATTCCTTTCTTAAAACAATCAGAGGCAATCAGAAGCTCCATTTGGACCCAGGTGTGACATCATTTATTGATTGTAACCAATCATCTCTGACCTACCCTCCCTCCCCCCAGTCAGACAGCCAATTAAATCAGAGCATGTTAAAAGTGCAACACCAGCTGTAATGGAATGTTCAGCTTAAAGTCCAAAAGATGATTGATTTGAGCAATATGGGGTCTTTAACTCGTTTTGAACAACAAGCACATAATAAATAAAGCACACAAAAATAAGATGAATAACTGAGAACCTCTCTAACCATGTTAGTTATAGTAAAAATGTAAGCATGTCTACAACACTGACATTTCTGTGGTCGGTGTTGACATGCTTTTAAACTTCACACTTGATCACTGTTCTTTTCCTCACAACATCAAAGTGGTATAAAAGGCATCCATTATGCCAGGCGATCAAAGAGCGGCAGCTAAGGCGCTAAGCTTGCCACTGTCTTTTTCTCCCATTTAGACAACAGAGACCTTCAGAACTCTTGGCTGCTCTGGATGGATAGGACAACAGAGGGTCAAAACAGGCGAGTAAAAACACAGGCAAATACGAGTTTAAATTGCCCATTCAATTAGCACTTTTTACAAAACAGAAATTGTATGTTGTATGTTGTTAATTAAATGTTTCACATTTTCAATTGTCCTCAAATACAGAGAATGTAATTTGTTATTATCACACTTCTTCATTGGTCCTAACTAACGGAGCCCAACGCTAATTGCCTTGGTGTCCCTTTCGGTGAGGGACGTTGTCACGGCTGTGCTTGTCAGACAGGAAGTCTATCCTCCTCCCTTTTTTGTAGCAAACGTGAGTCGTCCACAACGGCAGGAAATGGCAACGCAGACGCAGAGGAATTGTGCAGCCCCCGACAGAGATGTACAGGATGGAGACGTGCTCGAAAGGTTGAGGTATTGAATTTTACTTCCTGACAGCTGAGCGACCTTTGGGCGTCTCGAGGGGAAGGGAGTGGGTGATGGGGGGGGGAGGGGGACTAGACAGAGATGGATTTCGCCACCGTCCGGCCCCGTTGTCCGCCCCTCTCTCGGGGGTTAAGAATTAATGCTCCCCTCAACCTCTCCGCTGAGCAAGGAGAGCCATAGTGAAATGCATTGCCTGTCATCTAGGTGATATGTGACAATTCAGCCTAACTATGTTACAGTATATATAGTACACAGTGTGTGTGTGCGTGTGTGTGTGTGTGTGTGTATACTGTAAATACACACACGTATACTGTGTGTGTGTGTGTGCAGAAAGTAAATATGTTTATATGTGCTGCACTGGCATTCCTTAACAGCAATAAACGTTGTCTGCATGTTGGCCATTTCAAGAAGAATGACGTGAAACATTGCGTTGTTAAGGTTACGATTTGTTGTTCATTTGCATCCCGTTGACGGTTAAGGAACGGAGCGTGGCACGCTCTTGATCCTAGAAACTTCGGGGCATTCCGGGAAAGAGTTCAGCTCACCCACACTGTTAATTGCACCCTGTCCTCACCGGTGCATTCGCTTCCTGACACCTTAGAAGAACTACTGTTCATAAATATATGCAGTGTGACTGGGGCCAAGTCTCATGGCAATGCGTTGAATACCGATGAGCATACATACTTTGAATGCTGCGTCTGGGTCTATAGGGGCTTTAAAGATAGTATTCCTACTATTTAATGTGCAATAGACTCTCAGTCTTTTCTGTGATTTACTTTAAGTTCTTAACACAGAAGTGGTTATGTTTTAATTGTTTGGTGATTCACAGTAAGTAGTCAAGAAACTCTCGTCCTTTAGCAGTACGTCACATAAGTCGGTCTCTAGTCTCAGCCTCTTCCCTTTATCAGCACTATGTCACATTCGAGACTGTCTCTAGTCTCAGCCTCTTCATCAGTACTACGTCACATAAGAGACTGTCTCTAGTCTCAGCCTCTTCATCAGTACTACGTCACATAAGAGACTGTCTCTAGTCTCAGCCTCTTCCCTTTATCAGCACTATGTCACATTCGAGACTGTCTCTAGTC
>JAODTR010084091.1:0-14530 GCA_025399935.1 Amblyopsis rosae | reverse complement strand
CTCTCTCTCTCTCTCTCTCTCTCTCTCTCTCTCTCTCTCTCTCTCTCTCTCTCTCTCTCTCTCTCTCTCTCTCCCTTCAAGCTTATTGGGTAGTTTTGTTTACAGGAGTTCCAGCTACCTCGATGGGGTGGTAGAGGCACGAGTGGGGCGCCGCTGAGGCAGACTGGTGATTTACGTGTTGCTGGTTCGAACTCCTCTGTGTCCTGAGCAAGACACCCAAACCCTAATAATCCCGGTGGGTGGATGGCACCTTGCATGGCTGACACCACCAATCGTAGATTAAATGAATGTGTCTCTAGCCTACTCCACTACACTGAACTGCAGGCTTACTGCATATTTATTCATCTACAATGACATGACTTGATATAAGACAAATAAATGTAGCCTACTTGTTTCAATGAAGCCATTGTATTTCCTCTGTTGACTGGGTATCCAGACCTTTGACTTTGACATCTTCTATGTGCAACATTGCTTGAAGGTAGAATTTGCTTGCAGGGTGATACCAACTTTTAAAATGGCATTGAGGTTTTTCCATACGCACAAGCAACAAAGCAAAGGCAAAGCTGATTTTGCACTAAATCATTTGAAACATTTTGTAAACAATGTCAATGTTTTGAATACAGCCAGACAACATATACAGAGTACATTAATGGAGTCTAGAGAACTGGGTGTGGACAGGTAAATGAGATGGGGAAAGGTGTATTTGTTTAGCACATAGTCACACCTGTGCATGTGTGTGTGTGCCAGTGTCGTCCTGACTAAGGTGTGCTGGTGTCCATACAAACCTGATGCCTACAGGCGTTGCCCCGCCTCTTTCCCACCAGATCGACTTTCTTCAGTGGAGGAATGAGAGGAGGACACCTCCTCCAGGCTCAGACACACAATCTGGGCCTGTCAGGACCTTTATCAAATAGGATCAACTGGTGCGCCAAGTCTTTCTCCTCTGTCCCCACAGGCCGGAGGATACATGCGCATGCATTCCTCCAGTACATCCTGCTCCCAAGAGGCATATCGCATATCTTTTATGGCAGCTTGGCTCAAGGGTGGTGGGGGAGGGGGATACAGTAGCTCTTCTGCATTGTCCTGATTGAAAGCTAAGATAGCAGCACAAGTCTTTGGTTTTTACAAGGATTTTCCTGCTCCCTCGAGTATCCAAATGTCAGAATGCTGACCGACCAGAAAAGAATCCCTCTGCATCTGATTGCGTTGTGACATAGGCCTATCTACGCCGATGTAGGGTTTACAATCTAAATACACAAGGAATCAATTGTGAGGCGTCGTGACACGGAGAAAGGTGTTTAGTAGGTCTCAGAGGACACAGTGTAACACCTGAGGGAGCTGGTTTTTCTTTCTTGTCCTAACCACCCATCGTCTTCTGTGACGTCCCGCTCTCTGAGCAACCACATAAGGGAGGTTATCAATCACAGCAGGGGTCATTCTGCAGGATGCTAATCATATAACTCGCCCATGAGCTGCATGTCCTCCTACTCTCTGTAATTAAATGGAGCCAGTGGGATGAGATTGCCTCAATATCTGAGCCTCACTAGGAGAACATGGCAAGACATTTGTCATTTTTCTATGGCTGTTTTGTTGCCTGGGTTTCAAATGAACCAGCCTAACCTGCTTTGATATGAGATTACATTGATATTATTACATCTCTGTCAGGTGATTATACACTTTGTGGCACCTTACATTTTATAGTCCAATATGAAATCATTGTGAGCTCTCGGGACTTGTTTGTGACATGGCGATTGCTTATTAAAGACAGGCTCATCAAACCTGACATATTTGTAGTCAGAAATGACTGCTGTGATAAACACTTAGTTATTGAATCATGTATTAGCTGTTCACAGTTTGCTCCTGACTCATCAGCGAGGATGGCTTCTGACATGACATCTACCATGGTTTGACATCTGAATTAGTAACATCTATTAAATAGGGGTACAAATTAAGACGGACAAAGATGGAGGCCTTCCAGTAAAAACTGATTTGAATAGCTTATAATGTATTTGAACTTTTGTACACATCTCATATAAAAACTATGTTCACACAAGGTGCACAAACTACCTTTGTACAAGATGTTTTTAGAAAAGGCCAACTGCAGTCATACTACTCATGCTGATGTTTTCATAGGAGCACTTTATGTAGACATCAGCATGTGTGTGCATGTCAGTGCGGATTGGGAACACTGTTGTGTCTCCGTTATGAATCCATTACCTGAGGCAGGTGGGATTTCCCCTGAAAGGAAGAGAGAGGAAATTGGTTTCTTACATTCATTTCTAATGTGATCAGCCAAAGAAGCCAAGCCATGAAAACCCAACATTTGTTGGATGTGAGGACAGACATTTCTTTATTTCTGCATGGCCATGTCTTAAATTAAATTAATCTTAAATGAACATTGCACTTCCTCTACAGAGCAAGCTGTTAGTTGGAACTGAGCACTAGCTTTGATTAGTGCGTCTTTAAAGTGCACATGCCATATTAAGAAGAATATCCCGCATGGGAGTCAAAATAAACTGTGCTACTTGACAAACAATGTTTGCCAACTCAACAAGGTTAGGTGCCACTTATAAGTTTGAGTTCCCTGGCTTATTACTTGGCCTGGTTTTCATGTTTTACCTGAAATCTGGAAAGGAACTCATTCCTGAGACACAGCTGTTAATGCTATAGTTGAGAAAGAGTGAGGCACTCAGGCTTTAGGCTACTGCTTGTAGAAACATGTAGACTCCTCAAAGTTTCTTTAACCATTGTGGTAATAATCCGCAACGGTTGTTATTTTCACATCATCACACACAATTCTCCAAAAATGATATGGTATGACATGTAAGCTTTGATTATCATAGTACTACTAGTTTTGAGTGATTTTACATGTTTTACTTAAAATGTTTTACCATGATACATTTATCTGCTTAGAGATAGTAGCAGTTTACCCAATATTGATAGAACTTATCTTCAACATGTTATACTTGTAAATGTCAATATTTAAGGGGTCATGGCCTCTGTAGCAATTCAAATCTAGTGGACAAGTTTCCAGATTTCCAGCTGCTACTTCATGCTATGCTCTCAATGCCATGCAATTATAGGAGTTCCCACCAGAGGTTTGGGCTGGGTGGAGCTCCATGGAGAGTAAGCTCTTGCATTAGCAAAAAACAAGCTGCTCTTTAGAACGTGAATAAACACAAATCCACACATAATATTACAACACAGACATAGACAATACATGTAGCCTACAATAGTACATGCACGCACACGCAGATGTACTAATATGTCATCAATATCACAAAAGAACAACACGGGGAATGACTAAGGCACCACCCATCATTATGTTATGTTATTAAACATGAATTATTCTGTGGGGGTTTTGTATTAATCTTTTTTCCCACACATGACGCCAATATTTTAGCTTACGCGAAACAGCAGTTTTTACATGAGAAATGTTATAAATCCCTGATTTAGGTAAAATATTCTTACTTCTGCAAATATAAAGCAATTGCAAATAACATATTTTAATATAATTCTATATTTAATTTACTAAAAGAATAGTTTGTTTTTTTGTAGTTAACAACTTTTCAACCATGGTTATTTACACATTTGATTGTTTTATTGGTAGTCTGGATTGGAACAATGTACTGAGACCCAATGAGCTAAAGCGTGATCAAAATAACAGACTGTATGCTGGTGTTGTCGGTGACAACAGTGTTGTCCAGAGCCAACGCTTGCTGTGCCTGGCACCCAGAATGTGCTCTGCCAGCTGCAGTTTAAAACCTCGTCTGCCATAGATGGTCTTCCTTGGCCAACAGCGCCCTCTTGTGTCAAGAATGGGTGTTGACCGTTTCTTTTCAAGATGAGGCTTGATTTTATAATATACGATGGTCTACTAGATAGATTGTTACTGTGATTTAAT
The DNA here is from genome assembly GCA_025399935.1 of Amblyopsis rosae. Taxonomy (NCBI): domain Eukaryota; kingdom Metazoa; phylum Chordata; class Actinopteri; order Percopsiformes; family Amblyopsidae; genus Amblyopsis; species Amblyopsis rosae. The sequence goes on along the minus strand of JAODTR010084091.1, from coordinate 10,626 downwards.
GGTGCTGCTGCCTATCGATTGCCACTACGCTCTTTAAAGAGCCTTTCCTGGTTTAATAAAGGTTTAATAATAATAGGAATTTACCTTAGGTGCTATTATGTAAACAAGTTGTTTTTATCTGCAAAAATAAAAATTCATATATGATTAGATTTTTATTGTGAAATATTTCTGTTAGGAATTAATATGTGTGTCATGACCAATAAAAAATCATTTATTTGTTCATATGATCTTTGATGTTCACAATGAATTTCCAACCATCCCTTGAATTTTCAAACATTTTTCTGAACTGTACATGGTACCAAATACAATCATGTTGCTATTTCGCTTCTAGAATAATACCATTACATCATTGCTTTATATACACGTCTATCCGGTATGGTGTCTGCAGCCCTCTTGTTCCTTACTCACGCTGCGTCCCTTTCGCCGCTCTATGGCGGTGGCAGGTAGGCTATTTTATCAGCATAGCAATGCGCACACACAGAGAACGTCGCGTCGAGAACGTCAGTTAATGGAGGCTGCCGACTGCGTGCTCAATGGTAAATTATTCAGTGTCAGCAACGATGAATGCAGGCCCTGGTGCGGAGAAAGCAGTCCTGCTCGTCAATCCTGCAGTCTGCGCTCACAGCAGGGAGAGAGAGAGAGAAAGAGAGAGAGAGAGAGAGGGGGGGGGGGGGGTGATATATATTGAGCAATCCAGGGAGGCTGCAGAACACTCACACCCACAGCGAATAGGGGGGACTACCCCTGTGTTCAACCTCCCCCCTCTCTCCCTATACACATCCCTCCCCCACCTCTCTGTCTCTCTGGTTCTGTGTTTCTCCCTCAAGCCTGCATTCAGTATCGTCTACTGCTGCGGGTTCCTGCAGCCAGACTGACCACCCCCCTCCCTTTCCCCGGCAGGCTGACCGTTTGAGAGAACCCAAACTTTCTTCACTTATAGCTTTAGATCGCCCCGAGGAAGGATGCTGGAAGCCGGATCGAGAAGAGCTCCGGTGTGGCTGAGGCTCATCTGCCTGTACAACATATGTGTGTTTCTCTGCCTGTTGGGGGCTTCCGGGGCCAAGAGAGCCCCCAAGATACCGCGCTGCCCCCTGACCTGCTCCTGCACCAAAGACAGTGCCTTCTGCGTAGACACCAAGGTTATTCCCAAGAGTTTTCCCCCAGGAATCATCTCTCTGTGAGTCCACCCATAACTGTCGCTAATTAGCTTCTCGTAACAGCAAATAAAAGCCCTGCTTCATGTGATGTGTTGGCTTAGATTGTCATATTGTTTGTTTATCATTTGTGGGAACTACAGTTCAAAGCTCCCAGATCATGCAGCATAAAATAATCCGTAAACTAACTTAATTACAATGGTTTCTGCAACTGCGGTGTAGACAGTTTCCGCTAAAGGGCGCTTGACATGATAAAGGCAGATGAACCATCTCAAATCTGTCTATGAGTAAGGGAGCATAGGACTAAGTGCCTTTATAACAGATGACATAATGGGTGGTTTGCATCCCTGTGCTAGCACTCTGATCTCAACCCTGGACTGCAGTCAGATGGAATAACAGGGGCCGGGGCCCTACGGTTCAGGAATATGGCAATGAAGTCCTGCTCAGCCTTTGAGAGGAATTCTAACTATGTGTCATGTAGAGCTGAAGACCTGCTTGTCCGTTGAGAGATATAATCGAGAGCAGAGGAATTCAAATGTTTTCAGTATAAGTGGAGCATGAAATTGAAAGCCTCTAACAGGGGGCGGGTTAGAAATGGCTTTAGTGGTGTTTGATGTGCTTACATTAGTTCAATACTGACTTGATCCCATTGAGTAGCAACCTGATCCATATCATATAATATTGTGTGCTTGTGTTTGAACAGTCAAGGGAACTGAATAGCACAGGCAGGTGAAGCTGGCCTCATTTTACAACAGAGAAGATGTTACCAATTTGAATAAGCAGTGTGCCCTAGTTTAGCATATAGAAGTCTTCCATGAAATTCAAACTGCCAAGACAATGGTACTCTGGTTAAAGAGGTTTTCATTGCCACAGTTGTAAATCATACCTCTGTTTGGTCCTTTTGTTTCTGGTTGTTCTGTTTACACAGTATTACTGTATGAACACTGTGTTGTTAACCCAAGATGAATGTGTTTGACTACAGGACTATGGTGAATGCAGCATTCACAACTATCCCAGAAGGTGCTTTCTCTCATCTACACCTGCTGCAGTTCCTGTGAGTGTTTACTAGAAGTGCAATTCCCTTTTCAATACAGGCTACTGCCAAGAGATGTGTCTTTATTTTGTAAATTTAACCATAATGCTGTAAAATGTAATTGCACCGGTCCTTTCTATGCGTTTTTATTTCCAAACATGTTGATGCTAGAATAGGCGTCGAAGCCTTTTTTTCGTAGTGACAATGAAAGGGCTGCAACCACTACAAATGAATGGGTTTTAAACACAGTGGTGACAGAGCAGTAATCACAGTAAAGTGGCTCTGTATCGGTCATTGCCAATGACAGCACAAACTAACAAAGAGCCATTTGTCTCTACAAATGCATTCAAGTGTGTGTGTGTGCGTGCGCGTGTGCGAGGGCGTGTGTGCATGTGTGCGTAAGTGTGTGTGCGCACATGTGTGTGTGTGTGCGTGTGTGTGTGTGCATGTGTGTGTTTGATGCTGTGTTTACATGTACAGTTTGTGAATGTCTGATGTGTTTTGGTTGTGAATTATATTTTTGTGTACATTTTATATTTGGTTTCACCCAGTGGGCCAGTATACATTATTATTTTATGTCAGTTAAAGGATGTATTGCTAATGAAATTAAATGTTTTCTGTTAGTGTTTAATATCACAGTTAGAAAAGCACAATATATAGCTTTCAGTATACAGTATGTGAAGAAAGGCATAACATAATTGTTACTTATTTTATAGTCTTCTGAACTCTAACACATTCACCCTGGTTGCTGATGATGCCTTCGCCGGTCTGTCACACCTGCAGTACCTGTACGTTCCTCACTTCATTACATAACAACATGTGGTGTGTTATATTGCAGGATGACTGATGCACGTATCCACCATCTTTACTTTGCTTCTGTATGCAGCAATCGTTCAAATATATTTGCAGCCTGAGCCAGTACTTAATTATAATGTGTGATCTGCAGTATGGAATGAGTTGCCAACATTAAAATTGAATTAAATTCTTCCTTGAAAATGAATAGTCTATCTGCTGTATTCTAAAAAGAGCTGATTGTGCCTGTATGAGATTTAATGGACTTTCTAACGTACTGGTTTGTGGATGGCGTTTTAAATGTGCAGCTATGATATTGTGTGGCTCTGGCCGCAGCCCAATTCCAACCCTCTGCATCAGCAGCACCTAGCGACCCACTGTGAATGCTAATAATGTCACATATTCACCAGCAGCCGTCACTGTGGAGTCTCACGAGCCCTCCTCCAACTTTAGTGACAATACAATGGCAAACACTTGACATCACTCACGTTGTTTGTGAATAGTTCCTACTGTAGGCCTTGATCAATATAATGTATTTAACTGTTTTTGTTTCAAACATCGATTGATTTTAATGTTAATGTTAATGTTGGTCACATTCAGCACAAGGTTCAATTATCATCTGTTTCTCCACCTAATCTGTTAGATTAAGACATTCTTCTAAATTAAATGACACATACTGTACAAAATGATACATGTTAAGAATATTATCAACGCTATACAGTTTATCGTGTGCAATTGTTTTGGATAGCTAAAGTGTCAATTTTTTTTTTTTTTTTAGGTTCATAGAGAACAATGACATCCAGGCTCTGTCAAAGAACACCTTGAGAGGGCTCAAATCCCTGACACATCTGTGAGTATATTTCTCAACAATGTCACATTAATTTCGGAGAGAAATTATTTAATGTTATATCCACATGGTGTCATTGGCACATGTAGCCACCTCTGCAGTGTCAACAGAGCTGTGAAGGTAAAATGATGACTCAGCACGGTAAAAGGGAAAAGACCTGTTACCGTGCTGCAGATTTCACTGACTCATGAACATGGTCGCAATGTTTCCTCCCATTCACCCCACATCACGCCCCCCTGTATGCTGTCCAACAAACCAAAATAGCAATAAAAATATGATTAATTTGTATATATACACAGTATATATATTTTATTTGAGAGTGCATTATTAATATATTATCATTGCTACTAGTAGCCTTAAGTATTTCAAATAATATCACGACATGACATCTCTAGATTATGAAAATATCTAATAAGATGTTTAATATTTCAGGTCTCTGTCAAACAATAACATGCAGATGCTGCCAATAGAGCTCTTCAAACACCTTGACATCCTCACAGATTTGTAAGTTGCAACGATAGATAACAGCACTGCTCTCTTGGTATGTCAACAACAAAGCAGTGCTTTTTTTAGCAGGTGTTGGTGTATCGATTAACCTTTGCTCTCTTACTCAAACATCTTTCCACTGTCTAATTGGGAATTGGCTCACATGCAGTACACCACTTCTTTTATCTTTTGCTTTAGTAGATACTGAGAAAAAATGGGAAGTGAGTCTTCCCTTTCAAAATGAATTAAAAAAATGTTTTTAAACAAATTACAGCTCTTGTTTTAAGTTAGAAACTAATCTCATTGTCTATTATGCTATTTAGAGATCTCCGGGGTAACTCTTTCCGCTGCGACTGTAAAATCAAGTGGCTGGTGGATTGGATGGAGAAGACAAATACAACAGTTCCTGCCATTTACTGTGCTAGCCCTTTTGAATTTCAGGGGCACAGAATCCATGATCTCACCCCACGGGACTTCAATTGCATCAGTGCAGGTTTAACTGCCCTTAATTATATCAAACGTGATTACGGCGATGCTGTGGTGGCATACAGTAATATTAACTAGTGCATAACTCTGATAATCCCTTGATTTTCTTTCAATAGATTTTGCTGTTTATGAAACCTTCGCTTTCCACTCTGTGTCAGTGGAGTCCTATGAATTCAATGGGGACCAGTTTGTAGCCTTTGCACAGCCAGATTCAGGGTTCTGCACGCTGTATGTTTGGGATCACGTGGAGATGGTCTTCAGGAGGTTCCATAACATAACTTGTAAGTGGCTGGGCTTGTGCATAAGTGTATCTCTATTACGTTAACCTACTTATTAAACTGCTTATGTTTAATGTTTCCATCTACCTCAGCTCGTTCTGCTGTGTACTGCAAGCCAGTAGTTATAAACAACACTCTTTACATGGTTGTGGCTCAACTCTTTGGAGGATCTCATATCTACAAGTGAGACTTCATCTTCAACACCAATAGGGTTCTTCTGAACATTTAATCTGCTATGACAAAGCAGAATATGTGTTGGAATGTGTCTTTAGTAAGCCTAAAATATAATTTATAATTCATTTTACAGATGGGAAGAGGATCCGCTGCGTTTTGTTAAGATCCAAGATATTGACACTAGTAAAGTGAGAAAGCCCAACTTTGTGGAGACCTTCCAGTTGGATGGGGAATGGTATTTTGTGGTAGCAGACAGTTCCAAGGCAGGTTCCACCAGCATTTATCGGTGGAACAACAATGGCTTCTACTCTCACCAGTCCCTTCACGCCTGGCATCGGGATACCCATGTGGAATTTCTAGATGTTGGAGGTAAACCACACCTTGTCCTCTCTAGCGCCTCTCAGCCGCCAGTGGTTTACCAATGGAACCGAAGCCAGAGGCAGTTTACATTCCATTCCCAAATCACGGAATTAGCCGATGTGCAAATGGTTAAGCACTTTTGGGTGCGTAAAGTTCTTTACCTCTGCCTCACACGCTTTATTGGTGACTCCAAGATCCTGCGTTGGGAAGGACAACGCTTTGTGGAGATCCAGACTCTTCCCTCGCGAGGTTCCATGGCTGTGTATCCCTTCACAGTTGGCCTCCGCCACTATCTCCTCCTAGGGAGCGACTTCTCCTTCTCCAGAGTTTACCTGTGGGATGAACTGACTCAGCGCTTTCAGCCCTTCCAAGAACTCAATATGAGAGCACCACGGGCTTTCAGTCTGGTCTCTGTGGACAACAAGGATATTCTGCTTGCTGCCAGCTTCAAAGGCAACACCTTGGCCTACCAGCACATGTTGGTCGACCTTAGTGCCAAGTAGAAATCTTACACAGAAGATGAATCTATGTGCATTTATCAACATGTGCCATGTAAAGAAGAAACTGCACTTAAATAAGCCATTTGACTAAATGTCTGCATGTCTCACCAGATATTTTGGGTAAGACAACTAATACATTTTTTTTTACTAATTAATCTAATGCAATATACTACACATTTATGTTAGAACCATCCGCATCAATATCATGTCTAAATACTGTAAATGCCATAGTCTGTTACTGAAAGATCATTGCTCGTATTATGACAAAATGTGTTTGCTAGATTATTTGCAGGCTTATTGTGTGGTATACTATACTGTACCAATGGTGAGCATTTGCAACAATTAACTATTCACATTGAATGAAATACAAAATATCAACATAGTGATATACTGTTGATATTTTTCACGTGTCTGCATGCCATATTAAAATGAGCAGTAGCCTACCAATGTTTGTAATATTAGTCTTGCATAATGTTCATAATTATTTAGAATAATTATATTGTTCCTGTTTTGAAGGAGTTTGTGTTTTGAGTTTGAGTGTATCTTGCTGACCCACTCCTGCATCTCACATACAAATGAGTCCAGCTGGGAAGCTAAACATATATTTCAATTATTTGCACTGAACTTTGTATGATGATGATGATGATGTATGATATCCTGTAATAAATATAAAATATACTGTAAGCTAAATCAAAATGTAGCTATTCATGTTGAGAGTGTTGTAGTATACAGTTATTGTCACTATGTCAATATCTGTTTGTAACATGAACACAAAATAAACACAAAATAGGTTTGCCATGTTCCCAATTCTTGGCTAGGCTTGTCTGTGTCTGTGTATGGGCAAAACAATTACATTCGAACAAGCCATACTTTTTACTTCAGAGTTTTGCTTCTTGTTGTATTAGTCTTACATATAATTACATTCACTTATTAAAATAGCATAGAGAGGAAAAGGATAAGGGGTTCTGGGAAATGAGATGGCTGATACAGAGGCAACTAGAGCAGAATAAATACAGATATGAGTTTACAGCAAAGAGGTTAAAAGAGACAAACCACAATGGCAAAGCATGAGGGAGAAAAAATGAAAGTCTACATATAGTTCAGAACTTTTTTCAATGAGTTTACAACATTGTAGGAAAGAGGAAACAACAATTACAATGCTGAGAACTGTAGGATTATATAGGTCAATATTTATTGTAAAAACTAAAGAGTGTGTTAATCATGTAAAAGAAAATGTTAGGGTCTTTTTGGAATGCATGTAGAAAGAGAACAACTAGCTATTTTAATTGCAGAAAAGAGGAAATGCACAATAATTTAAATGACATGAAAACAACAAATGTAAATGTATTATTTTAGTTTTAATTTTGTTATGTTATTTAAGCAGAATAGATGAATAGCCTACTGATGCGTTATAATAGACATATAGCCTATATCATACTCCTGTTCAAATGATGGCGACACTGCACCAAAGATGTACAAAAACAACACAAAAAGAAGACGCTGAGGTTTTCCAGCATGACTACACTTCCCATGATACCGGTGTCATGCTAGTTTGTTTTTCAAATCGGGTGTTAAATAGTGTTTTGCTTAGTTTTTTAATTTCTATTCACTTCCATGTTAGAATACATTCTTATATCTCACACAGACATAAATATATCATACTGACGGCACAGTCATAGAGGGTATAATCAGAAGTGCATTGAAATCGAAAGCGTTTACTGATCGTCAAGGTGCGCTTGTTTTGTAAATGCATACTGGGTGGGTTGGTTTCATGTGTGTCACAGTTTGCCGACACTGCGTGATATAGTTTTGTTTATGCTGGGTAATGTTAGTGACTCGGTCCATCATGGCAAAGTAGGTGTAAATTACATTGAGTGCTTATAAATAATCGTCAACAATGATCGGTTAGAGTGCTGTTCATGCGAGGACTGGTGGATAATCCTGCTAGCTACCATACCGTACCAGATGGCTGCTAGCGTCCATATAAATTAGCTAGTTCGGATTTGTTTTAATAAACTGACCTATTGTAAGGAGTTCAGCTCAGTGACCTTGTAAAATATGTCAAATTCCAATGAAATTACTTTCCCAATCGAGTGGGGGGACGATGAGCGTATGAATTTCCTCTTCTCGGATTTTAAAGAAAATCGAGATGTCAACACAACCGATTGGGACAGCAAGATGGGTTTCTGGACTTCGCTTATCATTAAAAGTTGCAGAGGTCGCAGTACAGTGTGTGTCAACCTAAAGGATTTGAACAACATTTTTAGGAGGAAGGGAATGTCGCCTTTGGGATTGAATACTGTAATTCAGTGCATGGCCAGGTAATTATCCGTCCGTCCTGGAAAGAACCTGCATATGTGAGTCATTCTATAATTTAGGGTACATTTCATGTACATGGGTTGTATTTATAAATATGATTAAATATTCACTTCAACCAATGATCAATGTCATATAGGGGACATTTCTCTTTCACTTAATACAATAGAATCAACAGTTTACATAATTTATTTAGCAGAAAATGTGCATGATGTACTGGAAATTTCTGTTTTTGTAATGTCCAATTTGCTAGATTTCAAGTTTTGCTGTTCAAATAATTACCATTATGTGTTTTTGTATATAATTTTCATAATTATTTCTTCAACATAATCACAAAAATATGAGATAGGTGTTTTAAAAACGAATTGATTAATTAATATACAAACAATTATTAACTTTGTGTGCGGCTGAGAAATCTGTCAACTGTGTTACCCATTGACAAAACACGTATTAATCCGCAATGGTTTGCTCCAAAGTCACATGTCAGACATCACCTGATTCCATTTCATTCAGTGGAGGGAATTTTGACTACAGTGTGGTAAGTTTCTAATCTTCATCTTAAATATGTAATCAGTAATATTGTCTGCACATAGAGTAGATTAATTGCTTGTCAACTGTGTTATCAACATTTTCTTGTGTACTTATTTATATATTATATTTACATAATTGTAGTGAAAATATATAAAAACACGAGTTGATCAAGGCAATGTGGTGACATGTTCAAGGTATGCAGTTAGAATAAGGGCCTAAAATGAAAGAAACATCAACTGTGTTACCTGTCAACTGTGTTACCCTTCATGTATAACACGGTTGACAGGGATAAACACGGTTGACAATGTTGGCAGGGATGGCATAGTTTATGCTTATATTCCCATCCTTACTGCATCTGGAACTGCTGCTAGTGTCTTCTGTGCATGTTCCATAGAAGGCATACAGTATACTTATACGAAATATGTTACTAGTGCTCTTATTTTTGACTCAATTATTTTGTTTATGCTTTCTACATAGTTGTTGCTTGCCGTGTCTTAAGAATTTTTGTTCAGAATGACGTTTTGATATACTATACATTTGACAAATAAAAACACTTTGATATTGAGTGTTGTTGTTATTACACAGGAATTACGAGGTAAAATGTGTAATTCCATAGTAATTTAATAAAAATTTGATTTGCATGATGCTTTTAGAAGATATTACTACTTTTTTTGTTTTCTTTACATTGTTTTGTGTGAGTTAAGATTTTTGTTCAAAACCTTGGGAGGGAGGGATGGAACAATGAACAATGAGGAGTGCTTGGGAGGAACAGCCACCCTGATCTGAACCCAAGTGTTAGATTGTTGTTAGAATTCTGTGCTAGCCATGGATTATCTATAACAAACACCATATTCAAGAATGCATATACTAGAGCACCCTAGTCCGAAGGTTGATCGATTTTGTGATTGTGTCGACTGATCTGAGGCCATGTTTTGATCACTCAGGTAAAAAGAGGGTCAGCTGTCCACTGATCACCAACTGGTGGTGAGTTGGGTCAGGGGGCTGTGGAAGATTCTGGACAGACCTGGTAAGCCTGTAAACACAAACGGGTAGTGTGGGTGAACTGGGAATGTCTGTAGGAGGCTCCTGCCCATAAGATCTTCAACTCACACCTCCGACGGAGCTTCTCTTGCATCCCTGTGGAGGTTGGGGTCATTGATCCTGAGTAGGCAATGGTCAAATATTCCTTGCTGAAGCTACAACAGAGAGCTGTGGTCTCCAGGTCCTATAGGTTCCCCAAGGGGCAGTAACCATCAAACATGGTGGACACCAGTGGTCAGGGAAATTGTCACGCAGAAGCAGCAGGCCTTTTTGGATATGTTGTCCCGGAGAACTCCGGAGGTGGTTGCAAGGTACCGACTGACCTGGAGGGCTGCAGCATCTGCCGTGAAAGAGGTGTGGGAGATGTTCGGATAAGGACTTTCGGGTTGGCATCAAAGTGTTTCTGGAAAATTGTCTGCCACCTCAATAGAGGGAAGCATGGAGAACCATCCAAGCTGTGTACAAGGATGAGACGCAGTTGGCCTTTACTGAGGAGGTAATTGAGCAATGGAAGGAACACTTTGAGCAACTCCTGAATCCAACTAACATGTTTTCTATGATAAGAGACAGAGCTGGAGGCTGATGGGGGCTTATCGTCAATTTTCCTGGTGGAGGTCACTGAGGTAGT
>JAODTR010084080.1:0-14530 GCA_025399935.1 Amblyopsis rosae | reverse complement strand
TATATGTATATGTGTATATATATATATATATGTGTATGTATGTATATATATGTATATGTATGTATATATATGTATATGTATGTATATATATATATGTATATATATGTATATATGTGTGTGTGTGTGTGTGTGTGTATATATATATATATATAAAGCCCACGGCTAGCTGGCTGTCTGTCTTACCTGTTCAGCAGCCAGACTTCATTGGTGCATGAGAGGGCTTTCCGGAAATGATCTCTTTCAGCAGCTACCGTGGAACTCTGATACATTTTCCAGGCGAATTCCCACTCTTCCTCCCCACCTTTGGCCACGGCCTGGCAATATATCACAGGCCGCAGGTTTGGATGGATAGGCCTACTGTTTAAGACACACATGGATGGATTCACTAGAGGTAAAAGATTTTACATGTAAATATGTATCATCACATTATGGGTTAATAAACAGAAGCACTAACATCCACCCTTAATAGTGGTACACACACACACACTTTGATGGTAGGTGTACATACGTGTTGTTTTCATCAAACCTCCATTGGTTGAACATCCTCTCTACTGTTTCCATGCATATAAAGAGCCCATTGGAGCAAGCCACCTCGATGGCGATAACCTGGTTGTGCCTGGAGATGGAGATGGATGAAAACAGACACTGCTTCTAAATTTAAGAAGTCTGATCCATTTAGGTACACCTTCAGTTTTTACACCCTGTGTGAAGTTTTGATTTCTTTAAAGCTGAATAAAGCACGTTTAATCGTACTGCATTGAATGGTCCTCAGGAACTGTTGAGTTGTCTGTGTAGTTCTGAAAATACCCATAGAGTCCTTCAACCTGTTTCCTTAGATATGCCTGTCGTAAATAAACAATAAAAAAACAGTGTTTATGGTAAGGAATGCTTACAAAACCTTAAAGATTAAATTAAGTTCAGTTAAATACATTGTTGTTACTATATATATATATATATATATATATATAAGATGAAATATGATGATAATATGTTGTGACAAAATCTGTCCCACAAACTCCAGATGTTCAGGGTTTACTGTTTGCTTGATACCCTGTATAGGAATATCTTGATGACCCGGATGAAATCTTTCTTGTAAATGTGATTTGATCTGAATTGTGTTTATGTGTAAATACCGATATGAATGCATATTTCTGGTGTTTGTCTGTGTGCGTGTTTCACCCCACGTGCCTGCATGGGTCCGTAAACCTCAGAGCGGTCAAACATGAGGACAAAATAGTTGAGATTCCTGACTGCAGACTCCCATGGGATGTACGCCGTCTCATTATAGAGAAACCGGGTAAAATTCAGACCCAGTGTCACATTCACAAGTTTGGCCCTGAGGAGCGAACGAGAACAAATTATATATTATTTAAATATGAGGACACTTAGGTGTGTTTAAAAGAAAGTAATTGTTTAGTAAGTGATCTCTTAAATAGAGTGATACAGATTGTTTTTCCTCAGTGACCTGGAAGTGTTACCAGAGGGGTACACTTTTACCTGTCCTCAAATTGTTGATTGTTTGCAGGTCTTATACAAATACTTAAATACTGTATGGTTACAACCAATGAACATCGACTACTACTACTTCACTTCCTGATAGTGCTGACATGCTTACAGGGGCCTATACTGTATGAATAGGATGCCTAGCACAAATGGATGAATCTGGAAGTAAAGCTGGGGTTACACTAATCAATCTGTATTACCTTGCTAGGTTAAATGCATCATCGATAAGTTGTCCTCTGTTGATGAGTGGTATCTTCTACAAAGAAAAGAAGGGGCAAACTACATCAAATTAAACAGAGACTTGGCATTCTGCATGCAAGGTAAATGAGTGGACCAATCAAATGTCTAGACACTCACGGTTTGGTCTTTTTCCAGCTGAGTCAGGAGTTTTCTCCAGTTCTCCAGGTCGTAGTTGACCCTGAAGTATCCAGTGGCATTAACATTGGCCAGAATCCACTGTCCATCTTTAGCAATAAGGTCTTCCCTATTGGCTGTTCAGAAGAGCGTGTACGAGCCAATAGGAATTACTTGATTAACAATATAATTAAAAACAATTAAAACTGGTGATTTTTATGACTTTATATAAGGCTAATATTGGTTTAAAATGCATATTTGAGTAAATTCACAATATTTTAAGTATCTTACCTGTCCTGTCGTACATCTTGACCAGAAAAGGTTTAGGTGATTTCTCTGACATTACTTTAATTGGGACTTTCCATGTAGTACTAAATGCAGAGATATATATAAAAAAGTACATGAATTATCAATTGTAATTAACAAAATTTATCTTGAATATAACATTTCAGTAAAAACTGAAGCAATGCAACATGCAAAACACCTCCGTCATGAATAAAGTACTGTACGTCATTTTAATTATGGTTTAGTATTCCTGATCCACACGGCTAGATAAAGTTAATACCAAAAAATATAAAAAACATGTAACTGATTACATGTAATCAGTTACTTCCCAACCCTGGTAATAATGTGCTTTACCTAGAGTCGACGGTCTGGTTGAACAGGAACTGCTTCTGGTAGACTTCACCATTGCTGGTATTAATGGTGATGACCGGGAAGCCAGTCTGACTTACCCATGTGTCCATCACCCCGGCAACATCGTTGCCACCCATGTTCTCATTATCTGCCTGCACATGCACAACTAGTATTACAATATGAACTGGATGATGTACGCAGTATTGGTTTATGATATTATTAGGAAAACATTATATGTTTAGTGGACCCTGAAGCTTTTTACCATCTGTAAATGATGCCAGAGGTCTTTCTCTTCTGTGTTTGCATACTTGAAAGCGTTAAGATATGCCTAAAAGCACATTAATTAACACAATTAAGAAAAAAATACATTAAAAACATTTTGTCACTAGGGCTGTCAGAAATTAATCGAAATTAATCTGGTGTTTTTTATGAATTAATGTTAATTAATAGTATTCATTAATAAATTGCAAAGTGAATATATTGCATAGTTTTATGCAAATGTTTGTATTTAAAATAAATAATTAGTAAAAATATGCAATATGTTTATCGCAATTCATTACAATAAAGCGTGCAATTAATTGTGATTAATCAAGATTAAATCCTGACAGCCCGAGAAATCCAATTATATTGCACAATAATATTGTTACAATAGAGTAAAGGTGGATAGTAAAAATGTGGGGGTTTTGACCATGGTTTCCTTACTAAAGTGTTTCTACCATTAGATTTCAAACTTAGCACACCATTAACAGACAAAAACTAATTTTACATCTGCCACACACATACACACAACCTAACATGCACTCACGGATATGTAAACAAAGAAGCAATACTCCACTATATCTTTACATAGAAAATTGTTGTTTTCTGCTATATTAGTGTTAAAAAAATTATATAAATTTTAATGTGAGGCTTCTAATAAATATGTCTGCATGCTGTTAGTATTCTTTACTGTACAGTGCATATGTCGATAATTATGCTGCGTTCACATGGATCACAGCAGAGGGCAAACCAGATATCAGGGCATGTCGACGAAAGTAAAAATATTGTAACTTTTTGCCATCCTCCGCAACATTTACAACCGGATGTGTGTAGCTCCTTCACACACGGGGAATACATCGACGTGAAGGTAATACTTTTGCTGCAACTGCAACAACACTAGAATACTAGATACAATACTAAAATAACAACATAACACATTGTATATTTTTATTAAATTATTTGTAAGCAATCGCCATTGCAACTGCCATTCCATTGGACTTTTATGCCGTGCAGTCCAGTGTTTGCCGTCTGCCGTGTTCCATGTGAACGCAGTATAAATCTAAATGAATCTGACCAGTTACAATTGGTGATAACATCACTTACTCTGATTCCATTTTTAAACACACGTTCTGTCAGCAGGTCCGCCAGCATTCTTAACACTGTTGCCCCCTGCATAGAAAAAACCATTACTGTGTGTGGACTTAACTTCTCAAAAGTGTGTTAGAAATACATTAAAATAAATACAATATAATGAATAACAACCATCTTCAGAGTATTGCAGTTCAAAGTACATATGATCCACATAAAATATATGTAAGAAAGTGTTAAGCCAAAATAGATCTGAGTAAACCTGACTATTTGGCTGGATTGTGTTAGTCCATACAATACTATACATTCAAGGTCGCAGATGAGAGATGAGGTTCAAAAATATATACCTTACTATAGGTGATACCATCAAACAAGCTCAATATTTCTCCAGGATGCTGAATGTCATTTTCTGGGGAGCTGAGAGGGTGAGACGACACCAGAGAATCCCATTCAAGTGCGTTGTGGAGCTCTTTCACCGCAAACACATCTTTCTGGGAACAACGTCCATGGACAAGAGTACACGCAGCTTGTTTTTACCCAGGTTATTCAGGCTGTGCCCTTCTGATAATTTGATATGACTGAAGAACAGAAACAGTGCTTCTGCGACCCTAATACCTTCAAGACCAAATCCATTGAAAGTGATGTTCAATGAGTACAATAAAGAAAGTTAAATTATCCCCCCAAAAAAATACTTAAAAGGCAATGCATAATAAATTAAAGCTATGCTTACAATGTTCCACGTGGGCTCAATTTCGTCGACTCCCAAATATGACATGTAGACGGCAAAGCCCTCGTTCAGCCATATGTTGTTCCACCATTTCATTGTCACCAAATTTCCAAACCACTGGGAGAAGAACCACAGTAAGAGAAGAAGAACACAGTCAGCTGGGCAGCCAGAAAAGCCAATTGATTGGCTCTTGAATATAGTGATATAGTAAATCCTGTACTGTTGCACCTACAGCACAATGAGTGGCAAGTGACCAAAATGTAAATGTCACTTTGTTCAGATGGCTGTGTAAACATGCCTAACCTGGTAAAATGCAGTAAGCAGATATCATAGCATACCAGCATACCACGACTACTGAATCCCAGTAACAGGACCGCAATTATAGGCCACATATGAAGATCCAGTTAGACAAAACTAAGGATTTGAAGAAATTCTACAATCTTTGTTGCACATTTGTAGGTCTTCGTAGCCCTATTTATATTTGTTCAATACTGTATCAGTCCCTAAACCTGAGTGGGGAAGAAAGTGACCTAATGTTTATAACTGAACTTATGAAATCTGATTCAAATACTTCCTGGAACACAAAAGGCCACAGGGTATATCAATAGAAAGTGCACTTCTACAATGTGTATTTCCTTATTCCGAAGGGAAATTCTAAGGGCATAGTCTAAGTACAATGATGTCTGGAGGACCCACCTGGTGTGCTAGCTCATGTGAAACGACAGTGGCAATAAACTCTTTGTTAAACAAAGAGGAGACGCTTTCATCGTAGAGTAGGGCTGATTCCCAGTAGGCGATCAGGCCCCAGTTTTCCATCCCTGCTCCTCCAAAGTCTGGCACTGCGATCTGGTCTGAAGGTTTCCCACAAATACAAGGACGTGTTACGTTACTCATTTAACCTTATTCATTAAGCTTGACATTGATATAATAGATCAGAGGTCTTCAACAGGGGATCCGAGAACACTGGGGGGTCCTTAGAGGTGCTGTCCTCCAAATTACATAATCCCAAACTTTCCTCCAAAAATCGAAATGTCAGAAAATATACATTCACATAAATACAAAAAAGAAAATAAATAATAATAATAAAATAACAAATATATAAATCTGTCAATAATTATTTAAATGGCTTAGTGACCTACTGTTACACATTGCACCTTAGGCCGCCCTACACATTATTGTTGGCCCGGCAACTACATATTTTATCAGCCAAGATACCTTGACATGAAAAACATTGAAGACCTCTGTAATAGATGATTATAGTATTTTTTCTGTAACACCATCCAACATCCTTCTCCCACCATTCAGTTCATCCACTTAGCCATTATAATTAATACCCAGCTTTGTTATAGGGTACTGAATTTCAAAGAAGTCCTCGTAGAACTTGAGAAGATTTCCAGAGATACTGGCTGCATATTTAGCATGTCCTGCTTCAATGGCTTCAGGGCGAGCATATATCTACAGTGAAACACACAAACACATGTATTGTATATTAGACCAACACTGATGTCTTATGTGCAGGGTGAATCGTTGTTTCTGTGCCTTAGTGAAGCCAGTTTTCCCAGAAACGGATCAAACCTTGTCCTAGAATAAACACAACATCCTATGGACAATAGTCTTTCTTCAGGCAAGGCATAATCCCTTTCCAGGATACCTGGCTAGTAATGTTTGTTTTCATTTTTATAAAAATGTTGATTGATGTGTTTTACAGTCTTCTGTTATTCATCAATGTATTTCAACACAATACATACTGTAATCGACACTCTGTCAAACTTGACTGGGGTGCTTGAAAACTCTGACACTGTAAACGCCAGAAGGTATGTTGACATCTTATTTGTTGGTGAGAACGTGGTGTAGCTCCACTCATCGTCCAATATATTTGGCCCTAAAATGGGAAGAACATGGCTGAGTTTAGTGAACATTTCTTACATGGTATGCAAAAAACAACAACATACACTATAGTGTCAAAGGTTTTGGGACGCCTGCCATTACATGCACATGAAGGTTAATGACCGCCCATTCTTAATTCGTAGGGTTTAATATGGAGTTGGCCCACTCTTTGCAGCTATAACAGCTTCAATTCTCCTGGGAAGGCTGTCCACAAAGTTTAGGAGTATGTTCATGGGAATTTTTTACAATTCTTCTAGAAGCGCATTTGTGAGGTCAGGCACAGATGTTATACGACAAGGTCTGGCTCGCAGTATCCGCTCTTATTCATCCTCTCAAAGTTGTTCTATCAGGTTGATGTCAGGACTCTGTGCAGGCCAGTCAAGTTCCTCCACACCAAACTCTCTCATCGAGGTCTTTATGGACCTTGCTTTATGCACTGGTGCACAGTCATGTTGGAACAGGAGGGGCCATCCCCAATCTGTTTCCACAAAGTTGAGAGCATGACATTTTCCAAAATGTCTTGCTGAAGCATTAACAGTTCCTTTCACTGGAACTAAGGAGCCATGCCCAACCCATGAAAAACAACCCCACATCCCCACAACGCTGCATCCAATGCTTAACATTGCATTTGGTGATGTAAGGCTTGGATACAGCTGCTCGGCCATGGAAACCCATTCCACAAAGCTCTCTACGCACTGTTCTTGAGCTAATCCAAAGGACACACAACGTTTGGAGGTCTGTAGCTATTGACTCTGCAGAAAGTTGGCCACTTCTGCGCACTGTGCGCCTCAGCATGCGCTGACCCCGCTATGTAATTTTATGTGGCCTTTTATATTAGCCTATACCCTAAGTTTGCTAGGACCAGCAAAATAATAAAGCACGTCTTCATAAAATGGAAGTTTAGGGGGGAAATTTCGTTCTTGTACGCAGTAATGCAGCATTACTTGGATTAGTAATTATAATATTATTACCGTTTTGGAAATAGTAATTTGTTACACTACTATATACTGAAAAAAGTAATAAGATTACAGTAACTAGTTACTGCCCAACACTGCTCATTACACATACAGCTGGTGATGCATGATACCTTTTATCCTGGGAGGATATTCTTAAACATTCTTATAATAAAGTATATGAGCAACTTTTCAGCTTGCTATTTTTTCACCTTCATTTACGGCATTTCCCAGTGCTCTAAGTCCTCTCCTGTGGATGATAGTCACGTTAAATACAGCCTTCATCGCTGGTTCGTCAAAACAAGGAAAGACTCTCCTGGCATCTGTGGGCTCCATTTGGGTCACTGCAAGTAATCTATAAATCACAGGGAGACCATGGTAACGGTGGATGTTTAGTCAGGCTGATTCTCATCAAGAAACACCAAATCATTAAAGATGGAGTCAGCTAATGCACTTTTTGTCAAATAAAAAAAAAAAAGTTATAATTCGGTGTTCCCAGGCCTGGCTCTGTAAATGGATTTGCATTCTGCTACAGTAGCCATACTCTACAATTGGTTTTATATTAAAAACCCTGGGGGGGGGGAGGGGGGGTAGGGAATGGTGTGAGCCAGAGCCATGTAGAAGAGATAGTCGTGTCAACTCTGTTCACTCCAATGGACTGTTTTTTCACAGCAATGGCGGTGCACGGAACCTCAAAACAGTTCCCGGAAGTTAGCCACAAATAACTAGAAGTACCCTATAAGTGATATATTCTAAATGTAAATCAATGCATTTATTGACTACTAATTACCGAAACATTTTGTTATGTATCTGCATTTATCGATTCAAATTGCCCACCAAGCACTTCCTGGAACTGTATTGTGTCTACTGCTGCGTTCAAATGGAACTCGTGAGCTTGTGACTACGACATGCGGAGTCGTGTTTACTGAAGCCTTGCGTTCAGGTGGTTAAGCCGTTTGGAGACCTTTACTAGGCAACGGTGACATGGACCTCGAAATACTTGTAGTTCTTTTCACTTATTTTCTAGATCTGACTTACCGGTACTTTGTATTTCAACAACATACAGAGGAACAAGAGATGAAACGAAATTGGTGACATATTATTTACTAAATATATATCTTGTTCTTTTTTACTGACAGCCACTATACTATGTCAAATAATAGCCTGCTTGTACTGTTACAGGAGCCTACATATCAACTGTCATATCCATCGATTCTGTCATTTTATGAAAAACATCTGGAAACACGTCACAACTCGTGAACTCTGCGCTTTCAGATAATTTCCACTTACGATGCTGTGAATACCACAAAGGTGGCGTTCATTTGGACTCTTCTCGTGAAAATGGTAAACACAACCCCACTTCAACCACGTGCCCGTTAAAGATTTCAAACTTCCGTTGGCGCGACTGTCTCTTGCCATGGCTCTAGTGTGAGCCTAGACCAGCTGTATGGGCAGTGAAGGAGTCCAGAGGAGTGTGAGCCACTCAGTGTGCACATGTGGGAGTTTGCAAAAATAGATTTGACTGTATTAACAGTACTGTCAAAAACAAACAAACAAGATCTTAATGAGTAGCCATAGATACAATTTGCTGATTTGATCAATTAATGAAATAACACTTTTGCACCATACATATTTGCATACACTATATTGTATACATGCATGTGTTTCAATTGCTACTATTGCTAATATGGGTTGTAATATTGCTAATCACAATTTGCCTATTAGATACATATCAGTATATCAATATATGCTCACCTAATGCTAATTGTTACTTACCTCTCCGTGCTACTTCCATTGACTGACACCCCTTCATTGTATGTGCTTGCATACAAGCCATACATTAAGTCTGTCATTTCTCCCTGGAACTTCAAAAACAAACTATAGCTCCTATCTTTCTCCAACACCTCGTCCATCTGGATCTCCAGGAAGTCACTTTGGTCACTATGGAATTTCACATCACCAATAGGCACATTTGTCTTTGCTTCTCTGTCCAGGACATTCCAGGAGTCCACTTCAAGGCCACTGCTGTGGAGGAAGATGGACTTTGTTGACTTGATGCAGGTGAAATGTACCGTGGAGTTCCCGCTGAAGAGCATGGTCTGATTGGGGCTGGTGACATTCACCTCCTCAATGATTTTGCTGTAGAAGTGAATTTTGACGAAGAGCCGGTAGCTCTCGGGTACAAGGTCTTCAGGCAGCCTCATAACAGGCGGGGGTCCTGTGGGAAACGGGGTGGTAGGTGTAAAGGTTGGCCGGGCTGTTGCGTTAAATTTATCCAGCTCAATCTGGTACACGATCATCATGGTGATGATTCCGCAGATGGCCGACACTGTCAGCATTACCGTGACCACTGCAAGGCCCTTGGATATGTAGAATCCCTTCGCCATTTTTGTTAATTCTGCTGGGTCAGTCCTCTTGATCCTGGATCCTAGTCTGTAAGAGACTAGCTGTGACTGCGATGAAAATGCAAATCCAATCTCCAATGCCTTTGGCTTGTAATTCTCCTACTATTTGTGTCAGGGTACCTCCCCTCCTATAAACAGGGCTTGGCCTTGCAATTAAGGACCCATACATAGATTAAGCATTAACTTAGTCATCGGTGAAGGAGCAAAGAGTAGGAAAGAACATACAACAACATGAGGAGGGTGATGTTCACTGGTCTGGCAGTAAATAATGTGTTAGATAGTGCTCTGACACATCTGGAGGTGGTTAGTGTGGTCCTGCCACTAATGCACATATTCCCCTCACAATGTGCTCTCTCCAGCCCGTTAAATGCACTCACACAAATGTGCGTCCTTCCAATCACCCTGTCCTGCCAACGACAGTCAACTTCCTCGTGCTGTGGATCAAAGTGCAAAACGTCCAGAGTTCTCGCTTCTCGCGTTTCTCCCTTCCTCCACTTCTGCCCTGTTTGGTCCCATCCCCGGGGGGCAGATCTGGTGGTTCTACCTCCCCTGCCTGTGTCCCGAGCCACAGGGCTACACGGGATCCTGTGCGACTTTGGGCAAATGCAAAGCATGTGTTGTGAAGTTATGCGGTGTGCAGGAGGGACATAGGGGTGGACATCGGCGAGAAAGAAGTTGATGGTATACAGAAATCTTACGAGACATGAAATGTTTCATAAATATGAGTCCTCTCCCCATCCACCTCTCCATCCCCTTTCCCATGACTGAGAAAAGAGAAAAATAAGTTAGTTCTGTGTGGTAATGGAACAGATGGTTATATCACAGGACTAGGGAGACCAAAACACACAGAGGATGGGGGAAATTTAAATAACTCCACATGTGCCAAATCCACAGCAATGTTGCCAAAAGAGGCCACATTTCCTGTATTGAATTTATTATCTACAGTGATGCATGGCCTATGCTTGTTACAGTCGTGTTTGGGGCAGTGTAACTACCAGCACAATAATCCTCAATTCAAAGTAATGGTAAACCACAGAAAATAATATAAAGGTGCTGTATATGCTATTTTAAATATTATAATATTAGTAGCAACTATTTTCTATGTAAGGATGACATCAGCAGAGAATGACACTCAATGTGTGTGCCGTCGTAATCCGAGCTATTGTGTTCTTAGTTTACAGATAGCCAGTAGGGCAGCTTGCATGTTGGTGCATGCGTGTGTGTGTGGGTCTTCTTGCTGCTCTCTCTGCCTTTGGCTTTACATGTATGTGAATGGAAAGGCAGGGAGGTCCCAGAACAGAGCCATACCTCCAAATATACATAAATTAATGCTAATAAAATACTATATTGACATAGTGGTCTTGACTGAGTTACTGTTTTACCATGATATATTAAGTGTTATTTAAAATAACAATGAAAATTATAAGGATTTGGCTTAATACAGTACAAAAAGTTCCCCTAATGTAAAACACAAGTTTTTTCCAGATGCATATTGTTGTCTAACATTCAAACCTGTCTATTGTAATTTATCCAAACTTCCTCACTGAAATAATATTTATCAATACATTATAATTTTTTTGATAACTTTTTTCTTTTTATTGGAAAGGACAGTGGATATAGGAAACACGTGGGTGAGAGATACCGGGAAGGATTGGGAAATCTCTGTGGACTGGATTCAAGCTCCAGTCCCCTATGGCACTAAATAAGGGGGATCCCGAGACGTTCCCAGGCCAGTGTGGAGATATAATCTCTCCACCTAGTCCTGGGTCTTCCCCGAGGCCTCCTCCGAGCCGGACGTACCTAGAACACCTCCCAAGGGAGGCGCCCAGGGGGCATCCTTACTAGATGCCCGTACCACCTCAACTCGCTCCTTTTGATGCAAAGAAGCAGCGGCTCTACTCCAAGTTCCTCACAGATAGCTGAGCTTCTCACCCTATCTCTAAGGGAGACGCCAGCCACCCTTCTGAGAAAACCCATTTCGTCCGCTTGTTCTTTTGATCATGACCCACCCTTCATGACCATAGGTGAGGGTAATATTGAAAATTGCCCAGTAGATCGAGAGCTTTGCCTTCTGGCGGTGCAGCAAAGTTATTGCAATACTGCTCCCGCTGCTCTGATTCTCCGGCCAATCTCCCACAACAATGTCGCCTCACTCACAAACTTACATGAACTCATTCACTTGGGGTAAAGATTCATTCCCTACCCAGAGAGGGCACTCCATCGGTTTCCTGCTGAGAACCATGGAATCAGATTTTGCGGTACTAATCCTCATCCTAGCCTTCACACTCGGCTGCAAACTGATCCAGTGAGTGTCACAGACCGATGATGCCATCAGGACCACATCATCTGCAAATCTTAATTAGCAAATATAAATATGTGTATATATATTAAAATTGCCCACCAAGTAATTCTTGGAACTATTTTGTCATAGGTTTTGCCTCTATATGAACAATTTGACCGTTGATGGTTTCCATGGCTCTGGGCAGGGGGTTATGTGCCACAGCTTCACCCCTCTCTGTATTTTAAACGTGGCGATTGCATGTCCAATTTGGGGGGCGGAGCTTCTGAGGGAGCGCCATATGGTATTGATGGAAGTTTTGTTTGTTTTGTTTGAATTCAAATATCAACAATCTTTTTCCAAAATCCCTGACCAATACCTTTAAGCCGTTGCACCTGCCTTTCTAGTCACTGTGGTCATACATCTGCCCATGTGGAGGTTGTAGTCTTGTTGCAGAGCAGGAATACTTTTATAGAAAAAACATTTATACATTTATGCATTCAAACCATGATTCAAACATTGAAATGCTTCTCATATTTACTGCACTTGCATTTCTAAGGAATTATCGACCTCTAGTGGTTAAGAGAAACACTGCAACACCTTAATGCATTGCAAGTATGGAACAATGAAAAACTATAATAAAATTGGATGAAAACAAAACAGTCACATACTTGTTAAACATGTGGATTAGCCCTACACTGAATTTATTTGATTGAAAGTTTACTCACATATTCAGAAGGCTGGAATTTAAGTTGCTTCTAATTATTAAAGCATAAATTATCGTTGAAAGGAATGAAAATGCCCTGCATGATCTTTAAAGTGCAGTGGAATAAAGTATAAAACGTAGCTACGATAAGTACATTTTTAAAGATTTTTTACTTACAAAATGCTCCATAGACACTAAAATGCTGGATCTGACTGAAGGTCAAAGGTCACACTGCCCATGGAGAAGGATTTTTGTCATATACAATTAAATCTGCCATTTGCTTACCCAAGCAGACAGAAACACAAGGACTCACAGGCAAATGTATTGTGGTTAAACATTGCTGGCTAAATTGGTTCATTTCTCTTTTAAGGTATAGTTTTCTAAATGCAGCATTTCAAAAGAGAGCAAAAGTTACCTACTGTAAATAAATAAATAAATAAAAACTTTAACCACCCTTTAACTTTTTGGTTAGTCTACATATTATATGCCCATGTGTTAACTAATATAACTATAGGCCTAATAAGTTAACCAAATCATTTTAAATGCGTAAGAGTTTATAGTTATACCACTGTAAAACTATAATAGACATGTTCTCTTGTGTCTGCAGTTGCTTTGTGCAATGGCTTTATTATAAATCATTTGTTTTGGCTATGCTCAACCAACTGCCAGCGGGATAAGCGGGAGAAGATGGATGGATGGATGTTCAACCAACTGTCTATTTGGCCAAGTGAGCACGTGAATCGTCTAGCAATACATTGCTAAAGACAGATTAGCGTGTAGATTACTCAGACGGTTTATAGATGTATATCCGTCTAGATCTAACCACGTGAAATCCAACTAAACTGATTTTACTAATATGCACTTGCTATTTATAAGCCCTGACCCTACGGTGGGGTTAGGGTACAGTACTTACTTGTAGGCTTTTATGGTATCTTTATGAAATGCATCAGCGCCACTGAAAACATTTATTTGAATAATAGTCTAATAATGGATGTTCATTATGCATTATATTATAGCATTCATGACCCCCCCATGTTCTTAATTCATACAATTATATCTCACTTCTGTGGACAAAAACACAATTGTTAAAAGGACACACTTTAAAAAAAAGAATATAATAATTACATAATCTAAAAGGGAAATCATGTCAAATGTGTTCTTTGTGCAAACTGGTCCAGTGCAGCACAAAACCCTGATGAAGCTTGCAGCATTCCTCATCAGATTTTACCTACTTAACAGGTGTTTACATTTAATTCATTGTCAGAGCCAATGTTATTATCATCATCATCATCTATCTTTATTAAAAATATATATTATTCAAGAGAACAATATTGGTGTAATTTAGAAATATTCAGAAAATAAATGTTTATTTCTTTGCTTATAAAACTACAGATCTCTCTATGTAATACAAGTTGGTTACCCAACACTACTAATATCAGCAAATGTTATAAAGGATGAAATGACTTGCAACAGTTATTTTTGTTTGCCATGCATATTGGAGGTATGAACATATCCGGTATTCATTTAATGAAATGATGGGAAATACAGTACCAAAGAGGTTACTAGGTGGGAGAGCCTATTAGGAGTATAGTGCTCCCGACAACATAGCTCATCAGACCTTGCATGTACTAGCGTCCACCACATTGCTAGGGATACCTTTTACACCTTTTTGAGAGGTGTTTCATTGCATGTGTCCACCACACCAACTCTTTCAACATATCATTACCTTTGTTA
>JAODTR010084069.1:0-14534 GCA_025399935.1 Amblyopsis rosae | reverse complement strand
AGACAACACAGCCCTCAGGTTCATGGGGGCACCCAAACCTCTCCACCACGATAAGGTGATGGTTCCCGGAGAGGAATCAATAAATATATTATTTGAATTAGAATGGAGAAATTGGTATCTAGTATACACTACAGTGCAAAGCCTACTGCTGTAGCTCTGGCTTGTCTTGCACAGCGTAGCATGCTGCTGTGCTATTGCAGCTTATCTTCACCAGCTGAATGAAATGCCAGCCATCAGCCAGGCCTGATTATTTGTTTGTGAATACTAAAGTGCTACATTGACTTTTCTGTTTGAGAGCATATGTTGCCAAAGTGCCCCAATGTTATCAGTTAAAAGTGCATGTCATTTACAGTGCTAAAGACTGCTATTCTGTTGGACTCATTTTTGGACAGCATAGTCATGCAGTGAGTCAATATACTGTAGACCTTGTTCAACCAGCACTGTCAGAAGCTCCTTCTGTTAGTTATATTCTAGTTATATTCTAGTTAAATGTCTTAGACCTGTGGCTCATAGCACATTTTGTCCTTCAGTAGGACACGTCCTATATTGTATTTTGCATTGTCCTCTGCTTGTTATTAGTAATTTGATTCCTCAGATGTAGGTACTGTAGACATTGTCAAGTTAAGGCATTAGGAAAGAATAGAGTATTATTTCGAAGTAGATGACCGTGTGTCTGGGTGACCACGTCTTAACATGCATTTGTGTGTGTGTGCTTGTTTGCATGGAATGGACAGTTCTTTGACATGATTGAAGAGAAAATGCCCTCGTACAACACCCGCATCAAACTGCCTGACGCTGAGAACCTGGACCCCTTCAATGGTCAGTAAAGCAGCTAGTCAGACCTATTCACCCATCACCCATGACTCTTATGAACTCTTATGTTTTTTTTCAATGGTACCCTCTTAACACTGTTTCTGTCCGTGGTGCCAGATGATGAAGAGAGCGAGGCAGACGACGAGGGTGTCATCACACGAGAGGCGCTAAAGCGCCAGTCTCAGCTAGTCGTCGACGGTCACACCAAGAGAAAATACGCCATGAAGAAGAAATGAAGAGAGTTCTAGCTAGTTATAATTCCATTGTCCAGATTTTAGCACACACACAAAGCACCATAGATGCATAGAGTAGATTATATTCTTTCTTTAGCTATTCTTTATTGTATCAGCATCACAATACTCTTCTCGTGGCATGTCATGGGATGACTCAAGTCACGGGAAAATGTGTGTATTACACCAGCCGCACTGGGCTGGGCTTTAATATTACACGTATGGGTAGAAGGAGAAGAGCAGCAGGGTCCAGATATCTTGAAACTGTGCTCAAGATGGTGAGGATGCTTGGGGCCGGGCCTGTTCTCATCGTTCTATTTCAGGACCGCCATGTAGCCTGCAGGGTGGAAGACCACAGCATTGAGGAAATAAATAATGTTAGTATATTTGTGAACTTGAATGCACTATAATAAAAATCTTGAGTGTATCTACTTTTATGAAGCTACTTACCAACAGCCATCTGTGTTTTGTAGTAGGTGTGATTGTCCTCATTTTGTGGCCTCACTAATTGTTTTTTACCCCAGATTTTTTATTAAGTCTACTTGCTTTAAGAATTTTAAGAATTACACTGTTGTGATATACCTGAAACCACACTTTCATTCACTATGTAATGGGCCCAACCTTAAATTGTTTAGAATGGGAACAGATATGTGCAGATAGTTTTGCTCTGCTATTGTGCCTCATATAACACATCAAAGTCAATTATGTTGCAAACAATACATTAGATTACGCCGAGCTAAAAAAGCCACTCCTTGGCTCTGAGACATATTTGATCTATCGCAGTTGCCTAGTTACAAAAACAAAACACTTTTCAAATTTGAAATATGATAATGCTGGGTTATAACACAAAATATTTGTAAATTATATTTGTGATAAACAATGGAACTGCTTGATACATTATAGTAAGCTTCATTTATGGTTGTTAAAATAGGCTTCCCCACAGCATCATATTGTTGCAGGAATAATACATAATTCCTCATTCATTTTGTTTTGTCTA
Source organism: Amblyopsis rosae (assembly GCA_025399935.1). Lineage (NCBI taxonomy): Eukaryota > Metazoa > Chordata > Actinopteri > Percopsiformes > Amblyopsidae > Amblyopsis > Amblyopsis rosae. The sequence continues at coordinate 12,494 of JAODTR010084069.1, read as the reverse complement.
TCACCGTCTTTAAGCATCTAAATATTTCACTATATGTTTTTCTGACTGTATTTTATGCCCATGGTGGTTACAGCAGTGATTAAAGCCAGCTGCCATGTTTTGTGATGTTGGTGACCCACTATGACAGGAATTATAGTTTAATTATAGATACTTTGAATTTTGCTGCTTTATCAATCAGTACGTCATGGGAAAGAGGCTTGTACAGTGTACTACAAGGCACTAAAATATTAGGCTATAGGTTATGGAGTATAGGCAGGGTTGGGTAGGTTACTTTTTAAATAAAATCGTTACAGTTATATGGTACCAGACTAAAATAATAATCAGTAACGTAATTTTTGGATTACCTAAATTTAGTAACATATTGCTTCGCATTATTTTTATATTAGTTCACGCCTTAACATTGTTCTTTGAAATGTCATCAACCAAAGCAATTTACTGCGTTGGCATCGCCAAATCTTTTTATTTCCGTGACCGTTTATGTTGCTCAGCGGAGCAGATAAAAGTACCGGTAGGACTTCATTCAGATTATTGACGTTAATGGAAGGCTAATAATGAGAACAGATTATTGATTTATGCGTTTTTTCTTCTGAAAACCTCGCGTTTAAATTTGAAGATAGTCCTAGAAGTAATCATTTAAAAAAATGTTAATACATGTAATCTGATTCGGATTACGTTACAGTTTTTTTGTAATTAGTTACAAGTAAATACGTGTAATCCCAACCCTGATTATAGGCATATTCTTCTAAACAGTCCCTCTATGCAATGTTGGGTGCTGTGTGTGCATTACAGGATAGCTCTAATGCTTTACATTTATTTTATTAACCACTCAAGGTGCACCTGTGTGGTTTCTAGGATCACTGTCCTAATTGCGCGGCGCCGGCGGCCAATGGAAATGAATTCGTTCGCGCTTCTGCAGAAATCAGAATGCAAACGAATTGTACGTTCATTCTGCATGTAAAGGTGTAGCCAATGTGTAGTACCCTAGGCTACTATGCAGGTAAGATGTGTTTAATGGTTTATCTTACAGATAACACCAATATTTTCACACACAAAGGCTGTTGTTGACTTGACATAGCCTATCTATAGGCCGACAACGATTACAAGTTGTAGGCTATTCTTTGACATAAAATGTGTTCCAAAGCAATTTGTGTGTGCATGGATTATTATAAAGAGAGTATTGATGGGGAATGATAAGATCTGACAGAAATGAATACAAATAAGGCCTAATAGAATATGACACAATAGGCAACTGGGAACACCACATTCCTCAAAACACAGCCACTATGCATAAAGAGCAGAACAATCAACTCTCAGTGAAAAGCCAGTGTCTCTGTTGAAGGATCACATTGTTAACTGTGTGCCATGGAGTAGCCTACTCTAATTCTTCTAATGTTTTCTGGATATTTTACAAAAAGGAGAAAAATGGTAAGGCATTACCATAGTGGGCTACAGTTAAGTGGCATTTTAATGATTAAGAGTTTTGGTGTAACTGAATTGTAAACTAACAATTGTATCTAAAAATTGTGTTCTGCAATACCAGTTTTTGAGCAAATGGGAATGTAAACCAGAACATTCAGCTAATCTTTTATCTAAATTATTTTAAAATTTACTGTAGCCTAGATTTTTTAATTCAATTAATAAATTAAAGATGAAAAAAGCTTTAAAAAGATGTTTGTTAAAATAGCTTTTTATTCGTTTAGTTCTTGTGTATTGTCATACTGTATCTACATTCTTTACATTTTACAGGACCTGAATTTCAGGCCTTACATACTTTACAAGCCTGTAGAAAAATTCTTCAAATAGAATTGTTCATGTAGCACGTCATCATGGTTAGTTATTCTGAACAGTAACATTAGTATCTTGTGTATTTGCGTGTTTTTTATTGAAAAGGAACAGTTATATGTTGCTTGGGTGATGCATCCCTATTCTTGAAGCACTAGCATGTTGGTGAGTTCATTAATATTTAGTTTTCTGTTCTGCAGATTCATCCGCCTCTATGACATACAGTATATCTGCCAAAAAGCCTTAGCATGCCATACAGACCTTCATGCGGTCTGATGTGGGGATGAGGTCTAAATTGTGCCTGTTGGATTGTGAAGCTGGCAAGTCCCTGAGCCTGAGGTTGAACATATTAAGGATGAAGAAGCTCCTCTTCCTCCGACGAGCCAAACATGTTGACGTCCACTTGAGCATTGAGCCTGGGGTTTTGCTGAGGAGCTTCCAGTTGCTGGACACTAATGAGCAGTATGAGGTGAGTCAGATACTGAAACACCATAGAATGCTGCAGTTTAGCATTTTATATAGTCTTTGCACTATAATGGCTTGTATTTATATTGCCTTGTTTTTTTGTGTTGTCATAAGTGTACCAAAGATCTTCTTGCATTATTGATCCCTATAAATATAATACCTAAAATATATAGCTATAGGGTATAGCCCACTTTGTGTTGTGGACAAAACTGTTTTCTACGTCGTCAGCTATTTTGTTTGAGGTGTATAGTGACGTCCTATACAAGACATTTCATAGGAAATGAGCTGTCCACGGAGTAACTTGAGTATTAGTTAGTTTCCTTGTAAATGCATGTTCTTTACTTCCTTAAAATGCGTTTGTGTGGATGATGTAAACCAATGCTGGCTTTCCCAAAGTGACTGTATAAATATATTTGCTAAAATGTATATAGAGCGTCCTGATCCTGTCCTCACTGATGGAAAGAACAAAGTGGAATAAATGAGCATATAGTTTAAAAACAAGTCTTCTCTCATAGATGTAGCAATTTACATGAATTGTTAGACAGCTTCATAACGATATTTTGACAGCTTTGTGTAAGACAAATAAAGTGTATCCCAACCCATGAAAACCCCATGAGTTCATCAATAGTGTTTAGGCTATGTTTATTTTCTTTAACTGGCATAGTTGACCATACATTTCCCCATCTGCTATGGAGCTTTTCTCTGTGAAACTAGGTGTGTGTCTTCACTGTGCTACTGTTGTGCTGTTAGCACAAAGTAGCACAATGTAGCACAAAGCTGTTATGTCATTACAAATGCTACTATGCATTTCACAGCATATACTGTAAGCCTAATAGCCTATATTCTCTATACACCAAATTGTAACAGCATGCTCCAAGCTTGGTGTTTATTCTGTAATTCATTGTAGTCCTATTGTACCTGCTTTTAATTTAGTTTTTAAATCCCACAAATGAGTTTAGTGAAAGTTTCTGGGACCCGCCCACACCTATTCTGCTGCCCCAGTATTTACAAACATTTCATGACACTTGCCCTTCCCATGAAACTGCGCTCTGGCTCTTTCTTCTCACGGAGCAGAGGCTATTCGTTTCAGCATTGGAAACTTTAGAAATTAGGTTGGCAGGTGTAATTCAAGGATATTTTCACTATAGAAGTAAGAAACGAGGCTATCGCTTAAACGTCTAGATTGCTTCATTTATAGTTTACTCTAGCGATGGCTTTCTAATTTGCTTTCGGACTATATTTTTGTTGCTCTCTCGCATTTTGAAATGGGTAAATGGCAATTATCAATGGTAAGTAGCCTATGTTTTTTATTTAGTTTTTCTAGTGGTAACTTGACCATTGATAATAATGTATTACTAATATAACTTGATCCAGATCCTGCTATAGCAAGACGTTTTCCCTGTAGCCTACAGTAAATCAGGCTTAAGGAGGCTTTGCGATAGCCTTGTTTTTTCCTACATGTTTCAGGCTTGACATGCATAAAGCACAATAATATCGCCCAGAACAGCTGACGAGAGAACCATGGATGTATTGTTATCATATTAGAGTTAGCTACTAGGGTTGTCAACGACATTTTTACACAAATGTAGGCCTAATTGTTTGATTATTGTATCGTGCTTATATGCACATATGCTATTAGCACAGCCTTAACTTGTTTGTGGTTAGTAGCTTCAATAGGTGGGATAAAGCTTATCCATTGTTCCCTGACGCTGACAGACTGGGTTATTGTGAATCACAAGACCATTGTTCATTCATTCTCCCAATTCATAATTTATTTTAAGATCTCTTGCAAACAGTTCCTCTTTTTCCAACTACATTGTCTGTGGTAAACTACAGATCGATGGTCTAGCCTACAGTAATGTGTTGGGCCTACCTGTCTGTTTCCTTGTGTGTTGCTATAATTTATTTTTATAGTCCATATTATTTTTATACGCATAGTGGGCAGTTGTGAAATTGATCCACTCAACATTTCTGTTTGTTGCAGAAAAAGTGAAAATGTAGGTCAATTAGAATGAGATTACAGAGATCAACTGTAATATAAGGTTTTATGGAGATTATACTAATATTTTCTGTGTCAATCAGTCAATGGTTTGCCTAGTTCTATAGCCTAATAAAAATACATGTTTGCAAGGAAGGAATTATATAATGAATTCCTCTGCATGTCAGGGCATGCTGTCATCAAGCATAACGGCCTATAGTTATTGTTATGATTCAAGGGGTTGCCTTTAAAGTTGTTGTTGACTAATGCTTGGATGCTTGTCACATTTGTCAAGTGGTATTTGATTCAACATTTTCCCTCTCACATACTGTATATCTGTATACATATTCATATTATTTAGGCCTATAGAGAATATATTGAGTATGTAGTGTAGGCCTACATGTGGTTTTCTGGTCATAGTCCTTACCGTTACATTATTTCACCTTTTGCAGACTATTTCTAAGTTGTTCTTTATGCCGTCCATTTATACACAGGGGACCTGCAGTACATGTATTCATTGTGTACAGAGAAAATATAAAGGTTGTCCTTTTTGGTTAAAAACCTTTTACTCCTAGTGATTTTAATGTGGTTTGTGGCATATTTCTTTATTTATGTTGTCAATGCTTTAATGCACCCACCTCCAAAGTAAAGTCCCATGTGTGATTGTGATTGACATTTAGGATCCAGTCCAAGAATGGGGAGAGGAGGTTGAGGATGGGGCAGTGTTTGGCATCACGCTGCATAGGGAGCCGGTCCAGGCCAGCCCAGACACGGTGGAGTCCCCAGCAGCCTTCAGCTGCATCCAGTACCACACCGTGAAGGTGCGCAGGCTAAAGGCTGCCACCCTGGAGCGGCTGGTCGCTCACTTGCTGGAGCGTGAACGCCAGGAGCCTGACTTCACCCAAGTCTTCCTGTCCACCTACCGGGCCTTCACATGCACCAGAGCCCTCATAGAACTGCTCTTCCATAGGTGAGATGATGGTGATGGTGACTATGATCAAACACTATTAATCTACTACTACTATTAATTTAAGTGTCTTGCTCAAGGGTACATCCTACCTCTGTTTGTTCAACTAAAATATTACCATAACGGCCCAGTGTGCTGATCTGCAAGTCTGGATGCAGTTCTCCCTTTGATATGGGTTATATAATCAGATCTAATACATCTCAGACTAAGATTTATGCAGTTAGAGAATGGCAAATTCATTCACACCTTTTGAACGTTTTGTAGGTGCATTTATCTAATAAGGTTATGATCTGCAGCTACATGGAGTCCAAAGCAAGAATTATAGATGATGCTAAGATACATGGTTCAAAAAGGAAAATATGATAGTCTCTATATGATTAAATTATGTAGATCTTTAACAGACTAAGGCATTATCTGTAACCACATGTATCCTTGACTAGGCACATGGACAGAAACACTTAACCTTGGCAGATCATCACGTTGAGCCTTTGCCTAGTCCTTGGCCTACAAATTAAATAATACTTTTGTTAATTATAGAGAATATGCTTGTTTTTTTGTTTTGTTTGTAATTTCAGATTTGTTACATTGACCAGGGTAATTTATTAAAGCTTAAAAATAAAACGTTTTGTCCACGTATCTAAGCATAATTTGCGTTTTGCTTTAAATCAAAATGATATCCCCTCAAGGTATTGTTCAGACATGAGATGGTTAAAAAAAGTGTTTTATAGAACTACTGTAAGGTTACAAGAGGTCTTTACTGCTATGGCATTGGCACAACAGTTGTCAAACAGATACCCTCATATCTCTAGTTCTGGTGGAAACAGACTTCCTGTCCATGGGAGCATCATGATTATAACTTTTGTATAAATGTATTTATTTATTTATTTTTTGTCTTTTCAGTAAAGATGACTCGGCTGTCACTTTGGAAGCCAGTGTTTCCCCAAGGAGGTAAGCTCGCATTGTTTAATTTCTTTCTTACTTCTTCTATTAAAGATCCTCTAAACGATGTTTTAGACCAAAAACGTTATACTGTACTGTATATCAAATGCATATTAGCTTAGCTTTTAACTACTGTATGTAGTTAAATGAGCTATTTAGCTGTATAATGGTATAGAGGGAACCGTGGATGGTTTTGCATTTTCATGTATATTCTCAATTAGGGAATTCTAGTTGTTTACTGTAAAGTCTTTTCCTCTGCCCTCCTCCCAGCACCCTAATTCCACTTCTGCGTCTGTGGTTGGAGGAGTACAGCGAGGATTTCCGTGATCCCCCTCAGCACCAGGCCCTGCGCTTGCTGTGTACACACCTCCGCCGCCGCATCTGTTTCAGGCGCCTGGCGCAGACCGCTGACAGCCTCTTCAAAAGGCTCCAGGCAGCAGGTACTGTACCGTGCGTGTGTGTGTGTGTGTGTGTGTGCGTGCATGCGCACGAGCGTGTCTGCACTTACGTGAGCAGGTAAGAAAGGGGTGCAGAAAAGCAGTATTTCTGCACAGGTTTGTATACCGATTTCTATTTTGGATAGCAAAGGGCACTCTTGGGAGCCTCCCAGTCGTATGAGCAAACACTGACGAGAGCAAGCTGTAAAGCCGTCATCTATCACAATAGGTCACACACAGAGGAAAACATAAACCCACTGACAAAGACAATAAACGTGTGATGTTACAGCTAGGACAGGCACCCTGGAGGAATTCGCTGTAAATCAAATGGAAATTCCATCTAGCTGCTATACACGTCACTGCCTGACCTACCTGCTTAGACACAATTGAACACGCCCTAAACGCCTGACATTGTGGATTAGGGTGTAGCCAGTCTTCGCTGGCAGTAGCCATGGTGTCAAAGCGTGTTTTGATTGTTCTGTTACTTTTGGATTAGTGGTAAATGTACTTATGGTGTTTTTGTTCTGTTTTGGTCCCCCCCCCATTTTCTTTTGAATGTTCCATTGACCCATGTAATGTCAGAGCACCACAGTGAAGCTCACAAGCTTGAGGAACATGGGGATGAAGAGGGCAGTGGGGACATGTCCAGCAACAGACAGGACTTCATTGACTTCCCTGTGAAGAAAGTAGCAGAGCAACTGGCCAGACTGGACACTGTACGTTTTGGCACTTAACGTTACGTTACATTAACAAATACCCATGGGCCTTCTGTGGCTTCGCCCTCGCGTTTCAGGGTTTGAAAACATACATTTAAACATAAAACAATATTGTCTTTTGGTGTTCTATAATGTCTAATTCTCTCAGTTGCATTCACGTCCATGAACTGCCACGTAACAACATTGCAAAGTGCTAACGTGTGACATAATTCTAACTCCTGCCCTCCACTATAGGAGCTGTTTGTGCGAGTTGTGCCTTTCCACTGCCTGGGCTGCGTCTGGTCCAACCGCGACAAGAAGGGCAACCAGAAGCTTGCGCCCAGCGTGCGCGCCACCATCGCCCAGTTCAACGCCGTCACCAGCCGCGTCATCACCTCGCTGCTCTGCCCGCCCGCCGCCCCCTGCCCCACGTCTTCACCCAACTCCTCCTCCGTCTTTGTGTATTCATCCTTAGCCCCCGGCTCTCCTCGCTCTGCACACTCCAGCCCGGCACACAGGGCGCGGGTCATCGAGTGGTGGATCGCCGTGGCGCAGGTCAGCGCCAGATGGCATAGATTACACTGGGAGAGAACGGTTAACCGGCATGTTGAAACGGCCCTGGGGAAAACGTCCTGCATGGGTGTAGTTGACCTGCTATTGTTTGGTTGTGCCGTCAGCAGGAGTGTAGGCAGCTGAAGAACTTCTCCTCCCTGAGGGCCATTCTCTCAGCCCTCCAGTCCAACGCCATCTACCGTCTCAAGAAGACCTGGGCCGCGGTCAGCAGGTCAGATACAAGCTTTCAGCGGAATGTGACCTCAAAGCATTTTAGTGTAATATAGCAGTATGGTCGTAGTTCAACTTTTCCGGGGTGCTTATAACGTCAAATGGTGTAGTCAGTGTTTTTCACGGTTTGCTAGATGCATGTTCTAGCCACCAATTTAAAAAAGAACTGGTGTTTTCTACACAGCCCTAGCTCTGTAAATGGGAACACAAGCGGCACAACACAATTCAAGCCTTGGCAATGCGTGTCTAATATTGGGGGGAGGGGTGGAGATTTTGAGGAAGCACCTAATGGCATTGAAGGAAGAGGTGTTTTTTTCTTTTGATCAGTTCAGATATCAACAATCTTTTTCCAGGATAGCTGACTACACCTTTAATCCTTGACCATATGAGTCCCCCTACTAACCCCTTGACACCATGCAACATCCTTCCTATTCTTATTACACTTAATACTTTGTCCAAAGTTATCTACAAACCTTTTCTTTTAATAATAATAGTTGAAATGCAAATATTTCTACTGTTAACTGTAAACGATATATAATTAAATGACAATTCCATGTTTTGTTTCAGAGAGTGCATGTCGACCTTTGACCAACTGTGTGAGACATTTCCTGATGAGAACTGTGTGCTTGCCACCAGAGAGATCCTGTTGGAGGTAAACAGCTGTGTCCTCACTAACTTGTTGAGTTAAGGACCACTTCCTCTCTTCACCATCTCTCCGCCACTCCTTCCCCGCCTTGACGTGTCTGCTTTCTGCCATGAACCATGCCCTTGTCCAAAAAACGGGTTGATATGAATGTTTATTCAATGATACGATTATCATGGTGAGGCTGGGTTGTATAATGTAATGAAAGGGTTATTGCGCTTTCATTGGCAGACCAATTAGAACTGTAAATATAGGTGCCTAGTGGTCAATTGGCACGGTTATCATCACAACGTTTGTTTAATGGGTGTAAGTATAGAGTATACAATGTGCCTATATTTCATGTACTGTATGTCACCCCACGTGTACATAGATAAGGTTTGTCATTGGCCTTGCCCACAAGTGTGCGTGTGAGTGTGTGTGTGTGTGAGTGAGTGTGAGATATCCCAAAGCCGCCCAACTTAGATATGAGGAAAATGTGTCCCACGCACACACACACACACACATACACAGCCATACCCAAGCAGTGCCAAATTAAAATAGTCAAGAACATATTACTGCCTGAGTCCATTTACCCTGCATTCCCATTCAGTTAGCTAATAAATGTAATGATAAAAAATGGTCCACAATTAAATGGCACTTCAAATCTCTTTCAGGACGATTGTCCCAATGATGACAGTGGTACCGGAAGGCCAAAATCACCCAAACTCTGCCCCATATCCAAACAGTTGGTAAGCCATTCCTCCATACAAACGCCATGGCTTGACTATGTTTTCAGGGTCAGTTCTTAAACTTGAATATGAATATGTTGGGCTTCCAGCCAAGAAGGGGGAAAAAAACAAGAAGTACAGGTCTATTTTTCTCACTCACTTGCTTAGCAGTTCTACTTCCCTAAAGGTCACATGCAGCTTATTTAGTATCAAGTAGGAACAGACCAAGGAATGTCCGATCCCCCTGTGTATAGCAGTTCATCTTGTTCTTAATGTCCCTCCAGTCATCTTCCACTGGTGTGGTGCCGTACCTGGGCACTTACCTGACTGTCCTCACAATGCTGGACACGGCTCTTCCTGACACTGTAGAGGTGAGCGCACCTTAGTCTTGCAGACCCCTTATCTGATCAGCATATACAAGATGTTGCTAACTTTTGTTCCCCCCCCCTCCCCATTTCAAAGGGTGGACTTATTAACTTTGAGAAACGCAGAAGGGTAAGTTTCACCCCACTAGTGGTGTATTTCTGTGTTGCACTGATTTTGTCTGTGGGCAGCGGGCTGAGTTATTTCTGATTACCGTGTATGTCTGCTCGCTTTTTCTATTCTAGGAGTTTGAGGTACTTTCCCAGATATGCCAATTTCAGGCTTCTTGTTCCAGCTACAGTCTTCCTTTGAGCCCTGACATCACTGCCTGGCTTAAGGCTCACTCACTGCTCACAGACCAGGAAAGGTTGGTTAAACGCCGCTGTAATGCGACACGCACACACGCAAACAATAAACAGACTGCAGAACATGCAATGCAATCGAATACTGTCTCTCCTTCCTACTCCAGCTATGAGCTGTCTCGTAATCTGGAGCCCCCATTGGACCCTTGCCCTGGCTCTCCCAGCTCATGGAGCCACCGGCTACTCAATAAAAAATTCACCTCGTAAGTCTGCAGGAACAGTAGCATCCCTTGACCCAAACCTCCTTTCTATTAATGCAGTTAGCTTGTTGTTCATGATGAAACCGCTGGTATTGTAACAGTAACACAATGAAATGAAGAATAATTAGGCTACATGTGTGTCCTTCGGAAACATATAAATGATCTTGTATGTCTTTTATGGCTCAGATAACCTGCGAGTGATGCATTGTTGTACTCACATTTTAAACTCTTTATGAATGACATGCGTGGATTAGTGGAAAAATGATTTATTTACTAAATGATGCAGATCCAATGCTAACCCCAAGAAATGCTGTGTGCGGTTCAGGTTGATAACAGCCAATGCTGATCAGATCAGTGTGTCCTCTGGTTCCAGTGGATCTGATATGGAGGACTTGTCAACCCAGCGCTTACTCAAACGTCAGGTAAATGCCGTCTTTTTAAATATTCTTGCTAATTCTTTAGTTCAGATAAATATTTTCACAATTAATGCATATCACAATATATGTTATATGCAAAGGAACACTACAAAATGCAGTCTAAATAGTCTTGGTTAATTGGTGACAAGACAATCTAAATGTAAATGTATTTTATAAAAGTAAATGGTGATTTTCAAATAAATAACTTTTTAGTGAGTTTTCATTGAAACTGAAGCTATCAGTGTAAATATTAGGGCCTTGAGAAACCTGGTTTAAATCACGTCAGCCATGGACACATCTGACCCCCAGGCATTTAGCCTAGATATGTTATGTAACGCGTTATTACATTTAGCCTAGATTTGTTATTACATTTAGCCTAGATATGTTATGTATTACGTTATTACATTTAGCCTAGATATGTTATGTAACGCGTTATTACATTTAGCCTAGATATGTTATGTAACGCGTTATTACATTTAGCTTGATATGTTATGTAACGTGTTATTACATTTAGCCTAGATATGTAACTTGTTATTACATTTAGCCTAGATATGTTATGTAACACGTTATTACATTTAGCCTAGATATGTTATGTATTACGTTATTACATTTAGCCTAGATATGTTATGTAAAGCGTTATTACATTTAGCCTAGATATGTTATGTAACGCGTTATTACATTTAGCTTGATATGTTATGTAACGTGTTATTACATTTAGCCTAGATATGTAACTTGTTATTACATTTAGCCTAGATATGTTATGTAACGTGTTATTACATTTAGCCTAGATATGTTATGTATTACGTTATTACATTTAGCCTAGATATGTTATTACATTTAGCCTAGATATGTTATGTATTACGTTATTACATTTAGCCTAGATAAGTTATGTAATGCGTTATTACATTTAGCTTGATGTGTTATGTAACACGTTAATACATTTAGCCTAGATATGTTATGTAACGTGTTATTACATTTAGCTTGATATGTTATGTAACGCGTTATTACATGTTATATTACTTGTTATGGTCCCATTAAAGTAAGTGTATCATGTGTTTTTAATGTTGTTTATGGTCACACTGCCCACCCCTGCTACAACAAGGACTGTTGAAATAATGAAGCTCATGATGACGTCATCTCTCCCTGCAGCCTCTCTCGGGTTCTCTCCGCAACATCTGCGACGAGGTCTCCTCCACCTCGTCTTCCTCCATGTCAAGTCTGTCCCCCAACCCTTCCACCTCATCCTTCAGCTCCTCCAACCCAGACCTCAGCTCACCGTCCCTGGGCCAAAGCCCGGAGAACAAATCCTCGTCGTGCAGCCGCAGGTCACCTCTGCCCATCTACAACAAGCAGGGGGCTGACTCCTGCATCGTCAGGGTCAGCGTGGAGAGTGGCAACAATGGCAACATCTACAAAAGCATACTGGTAAGAACAGACCTTTTGACCCATAAACTAGGGATGCACTGATTGCATTTTTTCCTGACCGATTCCGAAACCGTTTTTTGTCAAGCCTGACCGGACGGTTTTCACCGATTCTGATTTTATTGTACAGCTCGGTCATTTAGATGCAGATTTTAAATGTACTCACGTTTTAGTGAGTACATTTAACAAATCTTTTAATCTTCGAGGCATGTGTAATTGAACTGTCGCCACCAGTAGGGTAATCTACACCCTGCGTCGCCACCTGCGAGTCATCCAAACAGAGACAGCATGACTGTCGCGGTACGGTAAAGACTGGCTGTGAAGTATGCTAACTG
>JAODTR010084058.1:0-14536 GCA_025399935.1 Amblyopsis rosae | reverse complement strand
TGTGTGTTTGTGTGTGTGTGTGTGTGTGTGTGTGTGTGTGTGTGTGTGTGTGTGTGTGTGTGTGTGTGTGTGTGTGCATGCCTGTCTGTCTTCATTTTAATGTTCTTTGCTTATCATGCCAGCTTGCTTTGTCCATTATTTTGCATATATTACCAACATGTCAGTAGGTCAAGTCCCTCTGTCACTTTCAGAGCACACACACACACACACACACACACACGCTGACCGACACTATGATTGGCAGGTTGGCAGATGCCACTTCCATGGCTCTCTGAGCTGCCAATCAAACAGGCAGTCCAGCCCTCAAATCCATTCTGTCTTTCAGACTCACAGGTAAGGATTATAGGATACAGGTAAAGGATTATATGCCTTGCATCAGTGAGTCTATCTGAATGCACCATGGTAGTCTACCACAGGAAACACCATCTCAGACCCCTTGCATGCAATGTACCAGAAGCAGATTAGCAAGAAGCTTCCTCTTTACGTGTCCGTAAATATTAGGGGTGGAAGAAAAAATCAATACAAAATATCGAGTATCACAATATTACGTTGTGCGATACTGTACCAATTCTCTAAAACACTATCGATTAAAAATATAATGAATTAATTATTATTATTGTTAAAATGTATTTGTAAAAGGGACTAAGGGACAAAATACATTAACCTCACATACAAACAGATTTTTAAGACGATGAATTCTGCATTTAAAATATCTATTGAACACAGAATGCTCTTGATACATATAGTAACCCTAGAACTTGGGTCTGCCACACCACCCAACGCTGTACACACCATTGAGGTCACCGAGGTCTGGTTTATATAATAAAATGTGAAATAACTGCCTAAAAATTACACTACTTTGGATCTGCAAAGATGTCATATTTGGCAAAGATAACCAAAGTCGTCGTTTGATCACCGCATAGAACTAAGCATCACCGGCGTGGAGCGAGTGAACGATCATGTCAATACAACAGAATCTTTACACGCAACCCACGACACGTCAGTCTTTTGATTTAGATACGAGGCTCTGAGTAACTACTCCAATGACGAATAGAGCGCTTCATTCATTAACAAACAACAGGCGGCTGAATTTGCCGAAGCGTGGTTATAGGCTAACTAACTATAGATAAATTACAAAGCGAACTGCTTGTAGTTGATGCCATTCATCCACAGAGATCAGATCAGAAATCTGAGGAATAGCTTGTGTGTGTGTGTATGTGTGTGTTTGTGCAAATTGCTATGTGTTATCCCCTTCAGTCCCTGCGTCCATAAATGGACCACATTACATGATTTTTTCGTTGTATCAGACAATAAAAATTCAATAATTTGATATTTGAGTATTGCCTATAATCACTGATAGGACCTTGACCAACAAATAAGTTAACTTATAACTTTGTAGGAGAAAAGGTCAGCCATCCCACAAGACAGCTACAGTATGGCACACATACGTGACAAGAACCAGAATGAGCAAAATAGCTAATATGAATATATATCCATGCCTAAGCATTATATTTTCAAATGGACGTCAACAGTCATGATACCAATATCCATACCTAGGCATTATATTTTTAAATGGCTGTCAACTGTCATGATGCCAATATCCATGCCTAAGCATTATATTTTTCAAATGGATGTAAACAGTCATGATACTAATATCCATACCTAGGCATTATATTTTTAAATGGATGTCAACAGTCATGATACCAATATCCATACCTAGGCATTATATTTTTAAATGGATGTCAACTGTCATGATGCCAATAGCCATGCCTAGGCATTTTTTAAATTTTTCTAATGGATGTCAATAGGCATGAATTAGTCAGTTTAACGTGAGTAGCCTAAATATCTAACAATTCAATCAATCCAATGTTAAAATGCTTTCTTTTCATTTCAGTTGAGTATATTTTAGACTTTGTCAGGAAAGACACTTCGCAGAGAAAGTGGCAGCCAATTAAAGCTACTGTTATCCAATTTTTACTCTTCAGAACAGCTTGAAAAGCACACATGTACAGTAGATCAGGAAAATACAAATATTTTTGGGCATATATGCCCCCAAACACCTCGGTATTCCTAAAATCCTGCGTAAAGCCTTAGCCACACCTGTGGAAGTTACATGGAAACTGGTCTCAGCCTCTACCGTCCTTTAGCGCTACATCACATAAGCAACTTGTGCTGAACGTCTGATACTTAGACATATTGTAAGTAGCATATTTTCATTGTCACTCACAATACTGTGAGTGACAATACTGTAATTCCGTCACGACAATATAGTGCAGTGTTTATTTGCTAAATGTAGTCCTTCTGTTTATTTTATAAGCAGAAACCACAGCCTACTTATTTAACATATTTACAAGACATACTGCAAAAACAGCCAAATTCAACATATTCCTCGGTATACAATATGTTTATCATCTGATTTGGTCATTTGAGGTATGCATGTCAATCAAAACACCTCTCCTGTCAAGTAGGCGGTTCTTGATACAGTTAGCCAGCACTGTGTCCCAGACTTTACGTAAGTTAAGGCTGATCTACGAGACTAAGAATGTTACAAATATTCAGATGACAAACATGTTTATGAATGCAAATGCAAATAAATGATAGATTTTGATTCATGAATGAACCGAATCACATGAATCTAATGCATGTTTTACCTAAAATGGTGTTCAAAATATTTGCTTAAATCAGTTATCGGGTCTCATCCACAGATCTGTTTGAAGTAGCTGTCATCATACGAAAAGCTGCCAAGAGCCAAAGGGATGATGTGGGAAGACTAATGGTAGCGGACACTGAGGTGGCCTTTGCATTGAATTCTAATGACTGAAGATCAGATTATAGGTACACTTCTTGATTTGTGTCTAGAATCAAATAAATTACATACTGTATATTTATTGTCTGTCAAAAAGTAACAGAAAGGCTAAACAACAATTCACATTTGAAAAGCGATACGGGCACACAAGCAGACGTGCCGCTCAAAGATAAGACTAAAAATAGACAACTGACAAGAACGGTGCATTAACAGGTCAGAGTACAGTACTTAATTTTATTATCATTGTGCTTCACAAATGAGAAAAATGCCATTTTTGGGGTGAAAAACAGCTGAATACGTGCTCATCCGAAAAGTTCTGAGCAGCATTTCTCCAGCTTCCCATCCCCCCCACAGGTGCTTTGTGACTAAATGGAACAAACATCTCTTACCTTTGCACAACGGAAGTGCCCTGTCCCACACAGGCTTTCCTTCATGTCCAAGAACACAGGTGATGGTGGCACCACCCACTGTCGTGTAACCATGGTGACAGTGGTAAGTGACCTGGGATCCCAGTTTGTAGTCATACCCAGTCCGACTGCCGTTCATGATGTTACCAGGGTCAAAGCATGCCTCTCTTGGTTTTTCTGTGGACGGTTGAAACATCATGTTATCAACACAATTACCAAACAAAGCCTCTTGAGCTTTTCCTTTGGGAAATTAGATCAAGATAAATATTACCCAATAACCACATCATAACACGCATGCAAGACAATGCCCCTGCTAATTCTCTCCATCCACGTAATAGAAACAAAACATCTGGTCCTTTCTATTAGTAATAGAACGTTTTAGCTTTACTGTACATTATGGCGGGTACATGGCCTAGATTCTCACAGCCAATGGTCATGAGTTCACATTCGGCATGGTCCTTATTGTGTCCTTGAGTTACATTTCAACAAGTGACACTGAGACGAATAATAGTTTGTAATATATGAAGACAATTTTTTTATTTGATTTATTATTATAGTTCTTCCTATTTATTTTTCATACTTTTAATACATTATACTGTAAAAGGAATTAGTATTTTCCTGTGCACCAAAAATGTATAAATAAATAAATACAAATTAATAATAATAATAATAATAATAATAACAACACGTGTGTGTAGGAGTGTGTAAAGTACATATTACATAATCAACAACAAATATCTTTCACCATAATACATAATGACCTGTTCTGCGTGCATACTGTGACATATTTCTACTGCACCTTGGAATGCAACACCAGGCAACATCTAGTAACTATCATGTCTAGCTATAGAAACTGCCATGGTCACAGTTATGACGGAATGCATTTACTGCACTTATGATGACTGGCAGCTGGTTGTTCCAGATACTATCGACAAACGTTTCAATAAAACAGTCTGCTAAACGATATAAATATATATAATACAAAAATAAAGATACATCATGTAAACACAAAGAAAAGTTTGGAAGTGTAAGGAACCTTTTCAAATTACCACACTATTGACATTCTGTATACATGTTATGCTCTCTGGAGAGAGAGAGAGAGAGAGAGAGAGAGAGAGAGGAGTATGTGTAGCAAGAAGAGGAGCTGAAGAGAGGAGGCATTAGAGGAAGCAAGCAGAAAGATGAGCAACAATCAACAGCAGTCAGCAAGGAGGCCTCCATCCATATTATAACCTGGCAATCTGCCAGCCTGTTTGCCTTTGCCTGCTCTTATCTAATTACAGTGAGACATTGGGCTTGACGCGGGGAAACAAAGAGACAGAAAATGAGAGATAGAGCGTTGGAGAGTTATAGGGCAAGAGAGAGGTGAACAACGGCGAGGCACTGGAAATATGAAACTGATTAAGGTCCCGCTTTAATTAGAAATGGCGGTTGGAAGAGCGAAAATGAAAGACAACACTAGCAGAAAGGTGTGAGGTAGTGTACGACAGACAGAGAGATAGAGAGCAGGAAGGGAAATCATCTCATTTTAATTAGAGTGGGGACGGAGTGAGAGAAAGATAGAGTTTATAAGGTGTGACGGAGCACATTAGCACACCCAATAACAATGGTATCTTCCAGGTTACTTCTATAGCCACACCAATAGCACAGTCTATAGTCCTATGTCATTTTATGGGCTAGCGTACATGATCACACACTTTTAACCATAAGAAAACTGATTGTAAAAATCAGTTAGAGTATAATAGTATAGAGTAGTACAGAGTATAATAAACAGCGGTCAATCTTAAATATCTTGGATAATCAATATAATCTGAGGGGAATGATGACAAAATGGAAGGGTTTAGCTACCTCTGTATTCAATGGCAAACCCAGACATGCCCAGTGACGCGTCAGATCTGAATGCCAGGAAGAGACTGTTGCTGCTGCTTTCGATCCGGTCAGGAGCCTGGTTGCCTTGGAGACTTGCTAATAATGGTCCGTTAGAATCCTCACCCTCATAAATGTGAAGAAAGTCATAACTTGGCTCCATGTTAAAACTTGGAACAAAGAAAACAAAGACAACACAAAAACAAATAATAACAAATTAGCTACAGTACTTATAATATCTCTAACAAGCTCCACATATTAAATATTTTGTGTTTTTATTAGATTAAAACACAACGCATTCTAATTTTCTAATTAGCCTGTAAACCTAGTACTGCATACTACTATTAATGTAAATTTGCTAATAATTTATTTGGACTGTCATTATGAGCACGCTCTCATTAATTGTTTGCTTTGTCTCTCATTATTTGACTGTTTGTTGCATTTTCTCCCTGTGTTCGTTTAAAACATAAATTGTGTTGATATTTGGAGTACAATAAAGACAGAACATTTCCATATATTGCGTTCATGCATGGTAGATCATACTGTAAGCATGTTTTGGCAGTGCTTAATTTGAGTCGGATCCTGTTCCGGAAAATTTCAATTTTGGGGCATTTGTGCACTGAAATGGTGACAGTGTGTGTGTTGTTTGTTATGACATGAAACAGTGACCAACGTGAGCTGTGAAATACTGGAAAAGAAGTAGCATAGCATTAAACGTCAAAAAGACAGTCAATTTATTTTTGTTATTCAGAAATTCGAGAAATAAATATGGATTTTCAGAACAAAAGAGATCCAGAGAAAGTCAAACTGCACCTTCCAAAAATGCTCCTGCTAAAGACAGACAATCCCCAAGTTGCATTAAGAGCTGGCAGGGACAGTAACGGTCAACAGGTCTCAAATGATCGAGCGCTTCAGATGTGTGAATACAATAACCATTTCTAGTGCGGCATGCGGATGAGGCTTCCCTCAAATTACCATAAGATGTACAGTATGCTGAGCTGCGCCTCATTTCACACACTGAGATTTTCTGCTTTGCTCTTTTTATAGCTCTTTTAGGACAACAACCAAGAAATTTAGACCAGGCTCACATTAGATCTTGAATTGATTAGGCCCATAAAGACGTATATTTCCCACCAAATATCTTTCCTCCATCTGTCAATCAACAATATCCTTAGCTCGCATTGGTAGTTCCCTTATATATATTAATGTATTCCGGTAACTGTCCACTTTGCGTCAATGAACTTCATTGCTGTTCCAATATCTCTCCTCACTATATGTCACTGCTAATCTCCTACGTGCTGTGGCTTTAGGCTTGGGAAGTGGTCTGTTTATTTTCCCCTGGGGTACTCAAACCAGTGTGTGTACATTATTAAATATATTGTGACATAATTAACCAATGTTCAGAATCATTATATTTGCAAAACATCCCATAAAGTAGACGTTTTTGGTAGTTTCTGGAGAAACTGCTTGGGCAAGATGCCCCGCCACTCCCTCCCGCAGGAGCCCTCAGAAAGGTCTATGGCCTTTGCTTATTTTATAAATGGTATACATCTAAATGTTTGTGTAAAGCAACTTAACTCAAAACGCGCTGATTAATTTGATGTTTGTGCGCTTGCAAGGTTTGTAAGTTATAGTTTGAAGGTGTAGTTAGGTGAGCAGAAGTTGAAGAATAATAAAGAGAAAAGAACAAAATTAGTAGGCTAGCCCACAATGAAGAGTAAGAAGAACGTAAATGTAGGCCATATTATAAATATTTATGAAAGCCTATATTAATAAGGCTACTGAATGATTTGATTTGTCTATGTGTCAGTATTTGGAAATTGTTCACGCTATGCTGTAGTTAGACAGAGTCTGCGCATAGGCATACAATGGTATATACATATCTGTAAGGGTGCAGTTTTAGTGACATCGTGGTGCACTTGCAGGAAACCAAGGTCTATGCAGCACTGGTCACTGTGCCACTTAATATACAGTATAGTGTAGAACTTTATTTAACCAGCTAAATGTCACACTGAGATTCAAATATCTTACAAGAGACCTGGTCACTCTCACTGAAATTGTATATTTGGGAAGATATTCACTGTTTACGCACCGATTATGGACAATACATAACATTTATAACCTGCTACATTTCAAAACTAAGCCGGGATCAAGTGAAGACTCACTGTTTAGACGGACATCATTCAAAATACAGTAGGCCCCTTTATAAAGCATCACTTTCCACTCATTTACGTCACAGCGGAAAAATGTGTGCATGTTAGCCCTGCATGTCTTTGACCTGTCACCCCATCCACCAGGCAGAAACTCACAAACAATGAAGGCACGCATTGGACGCACACAGCAAAACCGTTCTGCGCATATGCGATCTTTGCTATCCACCCGTTAAGTCTAGTCGGTGTTTAGTATTCTGTTATGAGGCCCCACTTTCCTCAGGTGGCTGTGTACTCGTTCGTAAGTGTGCAATGTCGTAATGCTCTCAGAACAAAGGAGCAGGGGGGGCTCAACAGAGACGCACAGGAAAATTGAAGTATAAATATGAGGGCTGTTGTGTTAAATGCAGTTAAATGCAGAGTGACACGTCTTCTGGCCCGAGTTTGCATGTGGACAACACACACACATACGTAATTTACTAACATTCACTAGTTTGGAATCTCCATGTTTTGCATCATTCAAGTAAGTTGTACAAGGGAAATTAAATGTAGCCGAGGCATGGTTGTAAATAATTTCCACTTGAAATTATAATTTTGCGCTTCACACTTTGCTTTCAACAAAGTGCCCTCTATTTCGCAGCAATTACAGCCATGGATACATTTAGAATTCTAGCTTTCAATTTCTTGAGATACTGTTCAGGAACCTTGAGATACTGAACAATACATCAAGACATTTCACCTCAAGATTTCTGAAGTACTTCCTATAAATTGGATTGGCTTGATGGGCACTTATTGTGTATCATACAGTCAAGCTGCTCTTACAACATGATAGAATTTAGATCTAAGGACTGCAATGGCACTGGCCGATCCATTACAGACAGAATACTAGATTCCTCTCTAAATTCTTGCATAATTCGACATAGCACTTTGGGTCATTGTCCTGTTGTAGGATGAAATTTGTTCCGCTCAAACGTCATTTACATTTACATTCATACGTCATCCACTGGGCATGGCATTACAAAATGGTCTTCTTTGTACAACATGGCTTTACTGTAAACAAATCTGCCACTTCATCAGCACCACAGCATTCTCAGAACAGAATTTCCATCATGCATGCTTGACGGATGGCATGAAGCACTCCTTCATTGGATTGGCGCCGCACAAAATGTGCCTCTTTGGTCTAAACACCTCAAACTTAGATCTATATAACACTTTTGTCCACTCATTCTCATTCCAGTTCTCTATTCAGTTTAACCATTTGAATATTTTCCTTTTATTAGCCAGTTTCAGATATGGCTTTTCATTTGAAACTCTGCCTAAAAGGCTAGCGTCCTGCAGAGGCATATGAACAGTTGATGATGAGACTGGTGATTTGCAGGTATTGTTTAATGGGGCTGCTATCTGAGGATCTGTGAAGCATCTGCGAGGGTTTTCTAATAATGAATAAATCTTTTAACACGATCATTTAGGATTAGGGAACACAATGTGCCCTTGGAACACAGGAGTGATTGTTGCTGAAAATGGCATTTGTACTTTGTACGGCTATGCACAGTGCATGTTTCATAAAGATCTGTAATTTCAAGATATAATTGTCATAAGAGAAACTAAAATGGTCTAGACTGTATTTATAAGGTATTTCCATTGAAAAATATATATTTCTCTTAAAAAGCAATTATATTTCTCAGTGATTCCAACCTTGTGAATGGTATTGCATGCAGTATACACTGTATTTAATATATACTGTATAAAACTAACAGCTAGCTTACCTTTTGAAGATGAGGGCAATAACAAAGTCAGGGCTGACTTGGATTCTCCAGTCACACTCTTTCCCTGCTGGGTAGGGCTGAGGGTAGTTAGGTGAGAGTATTACCCCAGAGGGACCACTGACATTACCGCCACAAGTAGCTGGAGAGGGAGAGAGAGAGAGAGAGAGATAGAGATAGAGATAGAGAGAGAGAGAGAGAATTATCGTACAGAAGAGATGGGGTTTAGCAGTAGTTTGTAGAGACAATCACTCCTGATTGACCACTCAAATAAGCCCCAGTGGTGGTGGCCATATATAGACAAACAAGACTTTGTTTGTCAGTAGGGGTGTTTAGAAGAGGTAATTACGCCTCATAGACCAGCAGTATTGCAAAGTGTCTTGAGCCGACTCAAGTCAACTTTTTATACAGTACACTACAACACAGGCAACAACAGTGTAGTCGGTATTTTTACACAGATAAGTCAGTATTTATAAGTTCTATATAATTAAGCAATATAAAAGCAGAATAATAGAGTACAACAGTGGTAAACATACACACACTTACTGCACACATACATGAACCAGCTGTATTAAATGTGGTATTTTCTCTTGTATTGTTTTGAACTTCAAATCACATCTACAACACACGCACACTTGTGCACGTCTACAGGAGAGGGAAAGGTGCCATCCTTATTTCCATATATTGCCATGGGACACGTGAGGCCACAGACCTGAATAGGCGCCAGCCTGCAGCCAGGAGAAATCAGTGATGTTGGAAAGCTGCTTGTTTTTCTGACAAAGAAATAATTTTGTATGCGACCATGGTGGAAAAGGTGCTAAAACAGTAATATAACAGCAGCTATGTTGTTAACAAATGGCACTATCAATGCCTTGGACAGAAAACTACACTGTGTTGTTCATTGATCTGTACAAAGCTTTTGATTCTGTCGACCATGATCTACTGTTATGGTTCGATCACATTGAGACGGGTCGCTAGAACTGCGTCGCCAGCAAAACCATTGTTTGCCTACGGTACGGCGCGACTTGAATGCGTTCTTTTTTTTTTTTTTTTTTGGCGCAAACTAACGTTTAAATATCCCCAACTTTTCAGCGCAAGGCGCGGAGTCGCACTATTCGTCAATGTGACAGTTGGCCCAGGTAGTCGTTCTCTTTGGCACAGGCAGCTTATCTCCGTGTGATCGGGGGTTTATCAAAGCGGTTTTGATGCCACTTTAGCAACATGGTGGGATCGGGGCCTTAGGTAGACAAAATGGTTCAGGGACTACCTTGCAGATTGAACCCAGTGTGTAAATACCATTTTATTTCCTGTTTTTATAAATAATAATTGGAAGGACACGCTAACAGCTTAAGTGTCTATATATACATATATATGCTGATGATGTAATAGTCTACTCAATTGCCTGTTCTCTATGTCAAGCTATTGATGAGCTCCTGACTGATTTTCAAATGCTGCAGTCCACATTGTATAGTCTTAAGTTGGTTCTAAATGTTAAGAAAACCAAATTCATGATCTTTTCTAGAGCTTGCTCTGGGATCTCAGCTAATGCTGACATTCATACCATAGGAGGTGACTCAATTGAAAAAGCATCATCCTTCAAATACTTGGGTATCTGGGTGGATGATAGGCTCTCTTTTAAAGTACTTATTGATAACCTAATTAAGAAACTGAAGGTTACGCTGGTGTTCTATCGTAAAAAGGCTTGTTTTAATTTAGCTGCTGTAGGAAAACACTTCCAGTCCAGTCCTTATTTTTAAATGTTCTCAACTATTGGGACATTATTTACATGCATGTCGCCTCCTCCACACTACACTGTGTAAACTATGTATATTACAGTTCATTACGATTTATATCCAATTCAGGGTACCGTACACATCACTGTGTACTTTATGATTTGGTATACTGGTCATCCTTAAGCCAAAGGAGACAGCAACATTGGTATATTTTTATTTACAAATCCATGCTGGGCAAACTTCATATCTGTGTAAAATGATATCACTCACTAATGGTCATTATAATTTACGTTCCGCTAGACAACTGCTCTACAGGGTACCGCTGATTTGCTCGGAGGTTGTTAGAGTAGCTTTTTCCTATTCTACACCCTGGTCATGGAATAATCTTCAGAACACACTGCAGCTTAATGATGTGGTCTCCTTGGGAGAGTCCAAAGCTTTGATTAAGAACTGTGTTACTGAGGAGTGTAACTGCTATTCCTAAAATGGATGTTGTAACACGTTTATGATGACCCATGTCTGTTTTAATGTGCTCCATTTGTTTTGCTTATTTCTCTTGTGTGTTGTTTTTTTTTCTAAATGTTCTACCTTTGTAACGGTGTGCTACAGTATCTTGATCTTGATCCCTTGAAAAAGAGATTTTTAATCTTAAGGGACCTCCTGGTTAAATAAAGATTAAATAAATAAAATATTAATAAACAGCAGTTGTATTCCAGGGCAGTAAAGAGTAAATGCACATATTAGTGGTTTGATTACAGGAACCCAGCTAAGGTTCAGATTGAGACCGTAGTCCCTGTTGAGGGTTTTCATAAGGTTTGGGTTTCCTGTGTTTATTTTTATACCTGCAGACGGCGTGAAAGGCGAGTTGGATGTCATAGCCCCTACCCTTTTAAATTTGCCGTAGTTCTTTCATGGCAGTGGCCGGTGATTTCAGCCTGACTAACATAGCCCATATGTCAGGTCCCAGACAAGAGCGAGGCAAGACTCTTGACACATCTAGTCCTCAGGTGACGGCACAAGGTCCAACAACAGCTTATTACCAGCAGACCTGTGGGAGCACGGACCCAGGGATCCGTGGTGTGGAGGACACACTATGTTCCCAGGCTTGTTGGAAAATACTGGACTGGGATTTATGGGGGTTGCACGGCGAGGACATTGGCAGGCTCTCCCATCAATTATCGCCCTGACAGTGCTATTTTCTGAATAACAAACCATGGGATCGTCAAGGACATAAAACGTATCCTCCACACAGCAATAGGGCTTGCAGGATTGCACACGGCTTGTCATTGTTGTGACGGGAGAGAGCTCAGGCAGGAAAATAAAGACAGGAGAGAACATCTAGAGAAGTTAAACAGTGTGAGGGATTTGTGGAGCGGAATGAGAAAGATCCCTGTTCACACGCATTAAGGGGCATTTATTGTGGAGGGGATTTCTATAAGAGCAGATTCACAGATTTATCACAGGGGCCTGATGGGTTACTTCCAGCGCTCTACAAATGACATGCAGGCCTATTGGGTATCCCACCCACTATTGTCTAATGCATTACCAAGCTGGGAAAGAGTAAAAAACAACCCACAGTTAAACGTCATTGAAACAAACACAATCAGAGTGATGATAATAGTTTGTAATGGTGTGGTGGTGGTAACTGGTAACTGTGTTAATGCAAACATTTTTGTACTTGGATCTGTAAAATTCAGAGTCATCTGGATTGTCTTTATTTTTCATGTTGTTCAGAAGAAAATTTATTGATTTGCTTCACTGGAAGATTTTCTTCCATGAAATTTCGTCTCTGTAGCATTCTGCAGATTAGTAATTGGATAAAAGTCCCTATTGATGCGTTTGTTAATTATTTTTCTGTCTATGAGGATATTTTCCTCAAAACACGAAAATTACAAAACGTCAAAACAAATGGTCTACATTATTCTGTACAGCTAACTGTGAGACAATGTGACTCATGCATTTGTATATGCTCTTTAACATCACTATGTGAATGACATCTATGGCTGAACATATTCCGCATACTGGATACACAATATATACACATATACACACTAGATGGGAAAAAACAAAAACATTTAGTTAAACGCTAACATAGCGAGCACTCTCCTCTACTAAATGGGTCTGTGTATTAGCATGATGAGGATGGATGCTGCAGGTCGACTGCTCAATGCGCCTTGTTTCTTGAGTTTTTATCTGAATCCCTTTCTTCGCAGCTGCAATGACCCAATTTTCTCTCAAGATCAATGAAGTTCATTTTGTCTTATCTCATTTAGACAGGAGGGAGGAGTGGCAGACAGAAAGAGACAAGCGAGGAGGCTGATGAAGACGGGGAACATAAACAGGGACAATTATAGTGGGCGGGTCAGGTCTGCCAGGAGCCCACCAGAATCAATGACACATCCTTAAATAATAAGACAGAGCTGGCACCACACGAATATGCTACACATCTCAACATCATGCTCCCACAGACATGTATAGTATGTGTGTGGTGATTGTTGGAAGACGGACACCTACCGATACAGGTTGGAGGGTCAGGGTGCCAGTAGAAACGGTTGTCCAGCCGTACACATGTAATGGTGTCCTGACCCTGGAGCTGGTAGCCTGAGTCACACTGGAATGTCATGCTGTCACCTGGCTCCTTACTGTCCCCATAGCGAGAGCCGTTCACCGGTATGCCTGGGTCGTTGCATGTAGTGGCTGTGGTGGCTGCACAAGAGCAAACGCAGATAGGAGGGACACAGTTTGGGATGCTACGTAAGCTAATAGTGTTATTGTTAATGGGCACCCACACAAAGAGGCACGGGAGTGGCGAGGGTAAAAATGGGCTCAAAATACACAGCCAGCAGATTAATTTCCATTTTTGTGTTGTTTCATATGCAGATACGGGTTTGTGTATTCCCTGCACAATCGTAACTGCGAGAGGATGAGTCATACCCTCCCCGTATTCCCACTATCTCCATGCTGCTAACATTGGACAGTATTACCAGCTACCCAACTAGATTGACTTTATTAATAGAAATTTGCCCTATCTGGAATCTTACCCACAATTTATAGAAAAGACACGAATGTATCTGAAAACCCAGTAATGATGCTGGTTTTGTTTTGACTTCAGTACTCCTTTTTTGAACTGACTAATAGCTGGTTGTGTTATGTTTTGTAATTATATCTATGTAATTTCCCTTAATTAGTGGATTCTGCAACAAGGCCGCCATTTGAGTCCACATTATTATGCACTGACATTGATTAACCCATTAGCAGAGACGTTTTGAGCAATAAAATACGTAGTCTTAATGATGGAATAACTGCCATTAAAACACGTGGCTGTGATGATGACTTGGTAAGGCTTTATTACTCTAAAAGGCACTTTTGGGTAGAGCGGAATTATGCTACAGTAGGATTTCCAGCTGAAAAAGTGTGCATTTCCCATCAGCTCCTTTGCTTTATCCATTGACTCTCAAGCATTAGAAATGTTTAAAGAAGATTTCAATATACTGTAGCTCATTGTGATGCATCACAAAACACTGACACCAAATTGTTAAACTCCTCATTTAAATGATTGTCAACATATTAACAGTACATTCAAGTATCTTAATATACACTGACATGCCAAGAACTGTATCCTTAAAACTTCAGTCTGTGCTTTTTCATAAATCAAAATAGTAGTTTCTTTAGCATATTAACACATTCTATTATTATTATTGATAGTGTCACATCCTGCAGTCCGCCTCCCCTGTATTCCCTCCCGTGTGTTACCTTCCCTGTGTTCCAGTCCGTCTTTCCCCTGTGTTCCGGTCCGTGTTTTCAACGTGTT
>JAODTR010084047.1:0-14537 GCA_025399935.1 Amblyopsis rosae | reverse complement strand
GAAGTTTGGGGTCCCTTGCTGAAGCTGCTGCCCCCGCGACCCGACTCCGGATAAGCGGATGAAGATGGATGGATGAAGATGGATGGACACGCACACACACACGTGCACACGCACACACGCACGTGCACACGCACACATGCGCACATATATCAAAATGTAAATGCATCAAGTTACAATAATAATTTTGAGCCATTCTAAAACAGATGTACATGCACACACAAATACTTGAGATATCCTTTCTTAAATGCATGGTCATTCTTGCTAACTTCTGAGCTCAAATCAAAACAGTATCACTCTGTGGCCCTCCGCATCGAAATACATTAGTATGAAGCAAAGTGTAGTACTACGGCTTTGTTGATACGAGCGTTTTTTTTTTTTTCAACACGCACAGCGTTAAGATAGCGAAATGCGAAGAGATATTTGTTGAATTTGACAAAAAGTGTATTAGCTTACATTTAGCTTGCAATAGCTGACTACCTTTAAGTGTAAAATGGTTTGTTCACATACTAGTAGAAAACCATTCAAACATCCAATAAGATATTGTAAAACAAGCAACATGTCTGCCAGTACAAACATTTGCAAACATATTTAAATGTGTGTTTGACACAAACACATATATTGCCTGAAGACATCAATTCCTTTCATACTACTGATCCCTCAATGGCCCTCAGGAAGTGTTTGACTTTCGCTTTCCCCTTCCATGATCCAATATTATAATCAGTTTTGCTACAGTCAGTAAACGTTTGTAATGTCATGGTAAGATACATAGCATACAGTTCATTTTGAATTTGCCCTACAACTGAAACTAAAACAAGCTAGTTTCTCTCTCTCTCTCTCTCTCTCTCTCTCTCTCTCACCCCCCCATTTCCCCCTCTCTCACACACACACAAGCATACAGTACATACAAGCTAACTCACTGTCTTGCTGTTTTTACTGTTATTTAAAGAGGAGGTTTACCAATCTGACAGGTTGGCATTGACACCTTTCGTCATTGCCTTCTCTCCTTGGCCAGAACCCAGTGGCCAGATGCCAACGCAGGCACCACTCGCTTTCTCTCCTGCCCATCAACGCAAATCCGTGTCCAACACAACACGGTGTCATGTAAGGCCAGGACTGCTATGGTATATGTGAGCTGCATTATTGGGCAAATGGGGGGAGGGTGGGGGGAAGGGGGATTATATATATATATATTCTATTATTGTTATTATTTTTTTTTTTTTTTTAACAAACCTAATATTTTTTAAATAAAAATATAAATACATTTTGACATGAAAAACAACAACAGTTTCCACCTTTTAA
This sequence comes from Amblyopsis rosae, assembly GCA_025399935.1. Taxonomy (NCBI): domain Eukaryota; kingdom Metazoa; phylum Chordata; class Actinopteri; order Percopsiformes; family Amblyopsidae; genus Amblyopsis; species Amblyopsis rosae. Next base: position 13,238 of record JAODTR010084047.1, on the reverse strand, counting down.
CGAACGGATTGTTCTTTTTGTTTTGTTTTTCTGCTGATGATATTTTATTGTTTCTGTGATTCATGGCTGTACAGCTGTCACAACTGTTTTCACGTCGTAACACTGTCATCCATATAGTATCAGCCCTGCCCTGCCATAGCCTGGCACATCTTCCCCTCTGTGAACTAGCCTGCACGCTGCAAACAAGTCCGGACAGCTTTGTATCTCATCCCCCTTTGGATAAACACAGGCAGGAAATGAATGTGGTTTTACAGTGATTCACTCCATACTGGAAGCATTTGCTGTCAAAGAAACCCATTCAAGGCAGCTTTGGCTTCACATGTTTGCTATTTTCTCTTGCTCTGGCAGATATGTATCTTTTCATTGGCGTTCAGCTCTTTCCTATTGCTTCTCTACTACACCTTGGCGGGGGATATGTTTGTTCACTTTCTAGATTGTAACCGTCGGGTCCTAAGGAATATCTGATTTGCTCTGTCTCTCGCTATGTCTAGCTCTCTTTTCTCTCTATTTACTCATCTATTGTGTTCTTGCAAATCCATCTTTCATTCATGCAGAACTTCACACGTTTGCATGTGAAGCTCACGATGTCTTTTTTGGTGGGAATCCTGAGAGCCTGGGGCCAGCGTGTTAGCCAGGCTGTACAGCTGGTTGGCCGCTGTCAGCCGCAGTAATGAGCTTTACCTTTAGCTGAACCAGAAAGGCTGGTGCCTATGGACGCACACACATTCACAGGCACACACTCCTTAATGCTCATTATCAAAAAGTCTGTGTTTGCCCCCATTTTCAGTTGCTCTGGGAATAGTGAATAAGCACGGGAAGAGCTTGAGACATCCTGAAGAATTACTGAATTAATGAAAGCCACTATACAATACTGTTGAGTTAAATCATTGAAGTCATTAGTCATTATGAGCTGAGCATATGTTGTAGGCTACGTTGTGGTGTGCAATGGAGGATGACACCGTTTAGAGTGAATAAATAGCAATGCTGATTTTCATAGTTTTTTTTAACATTATTGGCAGTTAGCAAGAGGGAACCAGGTTTTATATTTGGTTTTATCAATTTGTTACACTTAAATTACTTTGGAAACTACATCATGTATTGTTTTCCTAACAAGTTTGATTTCTATCAACACATTATTTTCTGTATTTAAAAGGTTATCCATATGTGGTTTACATGTGTAGTAATTTCATTATTTGACTGTATTATTTACTGTATCTGCTCAAAGAAAAATACCAATACATTTTAAATAAATTAGCATATAAAGAAAGAGATAAATACTGTAAATAACTGACCCATAGTTGTGGGATAGCTTCACACATCTCGTATGACAGCAGTACATGCACAAACAATACATTTCAAGGTGCTTGTAGTTAATATTATGTTAGTGGAATATTAAATGTAAATAGTTTAGGAATATAGTCAATTTCAGAAAAAGGGCATAAATCAGAATATTATGTACATAAAACTTTTGCCACTGACACTCATAGGACAGACCCACGATGTGACATTAATTTGATTTTTTTATATTTACTGTTAACTTAGGGCACCACAAGTGCATTTCTCGCCAATAGAGCTATTGTTTGTTCTAGTTATTGAGCCAAAAGAGGTTGCTATAGTGACTGGTATGGTCAGAATCAGATTTGAAATATTTAAGTACATTTGCATCTACATGGAATATCATTGTGTAATTACATTGTAGTAGAGAATAATGTATAGTAAATATAGCATGATGATATAATGTGGCTGCACATTTTCTCATAAATGACATGTAATTCTGCTCGTTGACCACACATTTCTATGTACTGCTGACTAACATTCACATTTTACTTAAAAAAAACAAACTCAAGAAATTCCAAGTTGTTAATGTTAAATAATGTTTAACCTTAATGTGTCCTAATAATATTGCCTAATAAGCCTCATAATGCTCTCTGGAAGCAGTGGCATCATGGTAAGGTGGTTTCTGGTCTCTTCCCTTTGAAACTCTTTAGTCTTTCACCTAAAGTTGTAGTGGTCATTATTGTTTTTTAGTCCATTATTACAATAACCAGCATCAATCAGTGGTCTTGGGATGCTACCATGTGCTTTCCCAAGACGGACCTAGGAATACCGAGACAGACAGATCAATAATCCTTTATAATCCATAATCCTATTAACAATAGCAAGAATTATTTATTTCTCCAGTGTCAATAGATGACCATTATCTTCTTAAATTAATCTTATTTTCACTAAAGCTTTGAGAAACCCACAACTGGATGAGTATGTCAAATGTTAAAACACCACACATTTGTGCATAAACGACAATCCAATACAGTTTATACAATACATGTTGTGTTCACAGTGCCTATTTGTTGACCAAGCAGCTTGTTCCAATTACTGTGTTCTAGGTGAACAAGACCTGCCCATACGTTTGTATGGCGAAGACAACACATGCTTTTCATTAGACTGAAGATGCTCGGCGTCAACCATCCTGGGTAATTTATCTGTTTTTGTGTTGAGCTAAACAAGAAAGAAGGAGATGAGAAATTAAGGGGGAGATTAAAGGGTTTGGGGGGTGGGGGGCTGTTTTTTTTTTTTTTATCAGGATGCCTTTCATAGCAGCTAGCCCCTTTCTTTTCCTGGAAGTAAGTGGAATGGCGACGCAGAGAGGGTCTTTATTTTGAAGTCATAGCAGAGTGCTAGCAGAGTGCTAGCAGTGACGCAAGTTCCCTGAGAAACCCAGACATCTGTTGTCTGTGAGAAGAGGAGAATGGGGGTAGAGGGGTGTGAACACCAGCGCAGGACTGTCCAGACTGGCAGAGCACTGCAGACTGGCCAGATGACTAATTGGTATTACACGTGCACACACACACGTGCACACACACACACACACACACAGGAAGGAGGGGTGTATGTCTGTCAGACTGGCTAGCTGTAACGCTTGGAGGACAGGCCACTGAATTCCCACAGGAAGGAAGGAAGGAAGGAAGGAAGGAAGGAGAAAGAAAGAAAGAAAGAAAGAAAGAAAGATAGAAAGAAAGAAAGAAACAGAGTTCTCTATATATGTCTGTCCCTGTGCTCTCTCCATCTCTTCCAGCCACAAACTCCAGACTAGCTTCATCCTTGCAAATTAGACTCATTTCTTCCACATTTTCTTCAGGGATTAGACACACACACACACACACACACACACACACACACACACACACACACACACACACACAAACACATGCAGGCACTCCTTGCCCCTCCCCCACCACGATTGTTTCAAGCTCGCATTATTGAGGTTCTCAGCACACAAACGCACACACGCACACACACACACACACACACACACGCACACACACGTCACCTTTATTGGCATCCCGTAATTAAAGTTATGACATATAACAACATATATTGATGATATTGATTATGATATAACTTTTTCTTTAATAACATAACAAATCTGCTATATAGTGTGTCGATAAAGCCCATATCTGCATCAGCAGTAATATGAGTTACTGTAATGGAATTCACGTTCACTGTGTCGAACATAACCGCTGTTCTCAACATGGCTTGTGACATAGGATGTTAAGACCATAGTTTAAGTCATAAAGTGGTTTCAGCGGTCGGCAGCTGCAAGCAGCGATTAGTGCGACTGCAAATTAGCTGTAATGTACAACAGATTTCAAAGCCAGTCATTAGGGGACTAAAGGGAGGGGGTGAATATGTGGGAACATGTGAAGCATAAATGCAATGAATATGTGACAGTCAATGGCTGCATAAAAGTCACTTAATATTCAAATGCTATGTGCCTGTGTTTTGAATCATTATGTCACAGTAATATAGCTAAAATCTCCCTCTCTCTCTCTCCCTCTCTCTCTCTCTCTCTCTCTCTCTCACACACTTTCTCTCACTTTCTCTCTCCCTCTCTCTCTCTCTCTCTCTCTCTCTCTCACTTTCTCTCCCCCTCTCTCTCTCTCTCTCTCTCTCTCTCACTTTCTCTCTCCCTCTCTCTTGCTTTCTCTCTCTGTCTCTCAAATCCTCTTTATTTTTTTATTTCTTCTATTTCTTTCTCAAACTAAATATTAGATTAGACATTGTTACTTTGTAACATTGGAATGCTGCACTTCATTAGACTAAATAAAAAGAAGATAAGAAGATATACACTTGGTGCCATGTGACTTGCTCTGACCTAAATATAATAAAAGGTCACGCCGTCAAAGCTGGCATGAATTATAACTACAGTTTAGTGAGTAGCCCAGAGCAAACTAATAAAATCAAGAGATTAGCTACAGTATCAGAGTGTCAGCTATAGTCTGTGAAAATATAAGGAGGATATGACATTTCATTTAAAAAAGGCCAAAGCACCGGTAAGATGAACAAGTTAGTACTTGTCCAGAAAGACTTTTCCCAGCTCTATTAGGTGTGTCACATGTGAATTACTCACACTCTCACACAGTGAGGAGAGGAAATTGTATATATAACCAGCTATCATGTGACCAAAGCTTTAGACCATTTAAAATAGTATAATGTTTCTGATCTCCAATTGTTACAACAGGATCACTTGCAGTTTCAAGAATTGGTTGTAATATTTGCACATTCCTAGCATTGTGTAGTGATTGATAATGTCTGCAGTCTTAAAAAAACATAAACAGTGGCAACAACAGCAAGCTCTCTGAGCCATTATACAACTCTAAAGGTATTGAAACAAGTCACAGAGCTGCTCTGTTTGGATAGCATAGATCATTGTGCAAGTGCATTTCAGCCAGACACAAGTGTAAATAAGACACATAGGAACAGATCCTGTTAACTATCGTCCTGTCACTGTTGCTTCATTAGGTCTTCAAGGAAAGGTTATGATGGCTCTGTTCATTGGGATGAATTCTGCTGACCAAACCGTATGGCTCTATCATTCTATCATGTATTTAATTGTTCTCGATATTGGGAATGGTTATTCGGTAGGAGAAACACATTGTTGCTATTGCAATTTCAGTGTCAACATTGACAATAAAAAAAACTATGAAGTTGGCCATCAAACAGATTCCACTGTTTGAAGGACTTATCATAATTTGCAGAAAGAAAGCAAGTTCCAATGTTGACACAGACCAGTCGTGCAACTGAGACCACGAAAGTCTTGTGGGATAAGCTACGAAGACACTCGAAGGCACGAGGCAGGTATTGCAGCTGCACAGCGCACAGCGACAGATTTATATCAGAGCCCTGCTGGATGTGACAAAGCTTACAAACTATGCCACAGTGGGAGAGACAGAAACAATAAAACCATAAGAGAGAAACGCCATGGAGCAGGGGACTAAAATACAACAAGTTGAATATCCTACCACTGTTTTATACAGGCAGGGAATTTACAGTATGCCTGTCTCCACGCTGAATCTGAATCAGCCCTCCACCTCTCCCTCCTTTTGTACATTGCCTTCTTACTAACTTCCCCATCCATGCTACAACTTTTCTCATCCTATTATCTCTGTGTTAAGAGCTATGAGCAACTGTAGGCAGTTAAAGTCAACCGCTGGCTAGGCAGTAAGCCACAGAGATGACAGGTCTGGTTGAACAGGTTTCTGAGGGGAGAGGCTGCTACTTGTTAAACTGCGAAGGTATGCCCCACTCCTTACCTCAGAAACGTAAAGGTTAAAGTTTTTGTTCTCTGATATTCTCAAGTGCTGGCTTTGCTCAAAATATATAGTTTGTGCGACCACACAATGGTAGGCAGTAATTTATTGTTCTGGAAACATTATTTGTGAGTGAGTAATAGTGAAGCTATAGTCTGTCTAAATGTACACTGTTACTTAATTTCACATGATTAATTTCACTCAATGGCATTGTACAGTATTTACTTTATTGAAATGGAACTACACTATGTGTCCAAACACAATTTAAGTGTCCATGTAAAATATATTTGACAAAACAGTGTGGGATGATGGAAAGGTTTCATTTATGAGTTTTTTTAACACTGAGCAAGACACGTCATGTGAATCAGCATGGACAGCCCATGCAAGTGATTAAACAATGTTGCTCAACGCAATAAAGCTATCCTGTTCCCGGATTCAAAGGGCTCTCATGATACTATACCACCATTATGCATATGGGAGTCCACCTGCTGAAAAAGTGTCCAGAGGAAATTATGGAAAAGGGGAAGTTGGAATAACTGCAATGAGCTAATAGTGATAATACACAGGTACTTCATATATGCAGTATATTGATATTGTTCTGTACAAATTGTTTAAATAAAAACACTATTTTGTTGTGAACAAGTTGTTTTTGTGGCCTTGTTAACTGTAACTGAAACCAGTAGGCTGTTTGAGTAAGAACATCATGATGGCCATTGTACCCATTAGTTTGGGGATTTCTCTTAGCTGGGTAATATTAGGAATATTTTCCAATAGATGACTCGATCACCATCTCTGAAACACTAGATGTTAGGGGTGGCCCTATCCATTAGGAAATGATGTGTGTACTGTATAATGTGTGTTTGTGTGTCTCCTGGACAACATCATGGAATCCTTGCCATTAAATCAGGGTTAAGTCTTTTATTTTTTATTCTTTCAACTTTAAAACAGTTTACACATTTTTCAAAAGTATATCATTCCCAATTCCTAGTCTCTACGTGATAAAAAACTAACCCATTTATAAAAGTTTTAACACATCATAAAAAGGTATACCATACACCAGAATGATACCATTATTTACATAAGCCCATTAAATTACAACATAAATTAGAAAATATTTACATTCAAGACAAGACACTGGATAAAAACCTATACTTATAATTCAATGTGTAATTTAGAAACACTTTAAAAGAACAAAAAATATATATATATTTACACAAATACGCACACAGGCACACGCTCACATACGCTCGCACACTAAACACTCTTGCAAGATTTAATTGGCTGATAAATGGGATTCTTTTTCAACTTAGGAAATCCTAACCTGATTTAATGGTGTATCAGTTCATACAGATTTGTAACAATTAGAGGCATTGATATGACATTAACACTGAAAAGGTTAATCTTATAATCTTTTAAGTCTGGCTGTAGACTGAACAGGAGATCTCAAACAATTGCTTATTCTCATTCAGCAACAGTCATGAATAGCACAATAACATTGGACCTGTCTTGAATAACCAAATACAAACCATGAGGAAAAAGGACTTGATTTCTCTCTTTCCCATATAAAAATTGTCCTTTGGAAATCCAGAATGAGCACCATGGAAGAGACACAGGAAATCATTGGATTAGCCTCCAGATGGAGTTGGGAAGGGAGGAAGGGGGGGTATGGTGTTGAAGTTGAAAGGAATTCACAGCTATTGCAGCTCATCTTGAAATGATGTCCTAAGTAGAAAAGTCTCATTGGTTTCCTTTCTCATCTTGCTGACAGAGTCAACATATTATGGTTGTAGCATCAGCCATTATAATGTATTGCATAGAGTACATTGTGCTATGATGTCTTCAGGGAGAACCTCTCAACAGGACCCATCAGTTAGAGGTGGTTTACCATCTGTGCCAACTCCCCCAAACACAGGCAGTTGTACCAGAATAGAGGATTGAAAAGTTCATATAAATCCTCTAATAAACTTTCAAACTGTAAATTAAACAGTAGCAGAACACACACACACACACACACACACTAATCAGTTGTCATAAACTCATATGACAACACTAATTTAAGATTGTCCAAACAGGACTTTGGGGGAGTATGGGGATTTAAGGGTTCTGAAGGTCATAAGGATTTTCCGTGGCATTCTCATTTCCTGTGCTTGTCCATTTTGTCGCTAGATTTGCTGGCATTGTCTGACGATCCCTGGGTGTCACTGCCGGAGTTCGAATACATCTTGTCCACATGTTTGATTGCCTCATTCAGGTAGTTCTGGAGGGAGGTCATGGCGGCGCAAATGGCTGGAGAGCCAAACCCATGGGTGATGAGGCTGAAGTGAGTCAGACAGCCCTGGATTCCAGGCTCCAGAATGGGTGCCGGCCGGGAGTTCCCTAAGGGTGAGCGGTCCTGAGTAAGCAGGTCCGTGAACTCCTTACAGATTTGCCTGAATGGTGGGAACATGGTTTTAGATATAGCCACTGAAATGGAACCACTGTCTGTTTTCAACTGAGAAGCAGCACACAAGGGTTTACACTCACTTGGCTGCGAGGAGCATGTTCCGGCGAGAATTGACCTCATTGCGCTCTCCGTGTGGCCTCCCCAGGTATTCCGCAATTGCTTTTGCTGGGAATTCAGTCTCACACACATAGCCAAAGTCTCTGGCTAAATGAACAGCTTCGCCTATTGAGAAAGCAGACAATAATGTATATAAATGAAATAAAAAGAAAGGTTCTGACCGCTAACACTAAAACAAACCAGGTACAAGACTCTCATGTGTGGTCACAAAAAACACTCAGTGTAATGAATACAATTCCTCATTAGTTACACAGACATTTAGAGCATACAACCCGTGGACAAAGATAGTACATACACTCTGGGCCCAACAGGCAAAAAAAAAAACAGCGTTACAGTATAAAAGCTGATAGAAATAGGGGCAAGGCGCATTGAACAACACAATCAAGCTTTTCTAGCCGGAGGGAGACGGCGCTAGTGAGACGCACATATCCCCATCTTTAGGGGGACATCACTTGCATGGTCATAATAGGCTTATGTGGATAAATAGTGCCAACAGCGCTGCTTATTGATAGACACACTTGAATATGCGGCTGAAGCACAAGCTTTAAGGTCAGCCGGGCCTCCTGGCAGACACTACACAAGATAACAAGCCTCAATTCAGCTTTGAAGGTCTCTAAATAACACATGCCTCCAGTCATTTCCTGCACAGATACATCAAGCCAATTTATAAAGATTAACGGTGCAAAAAACAAATCTTCTTTAGCCCGAAGCAGGGAGACATGATTAAAGTGATATCACTGGCATGGTGATGTGTCACTGTCTAGCTGATGGAAAACAGCAACGAAATAGTGCAGGTGTGCACAACACAGCACAGAAAAATAAAATGGAGTGTCTGAAAGAAATAATAACAGCTGATACACAAAAGCAATAGGGAAGATTTGTGGCTATTTTAAAAGTGACAGAGATCCATATATACTATAGGTTACATGCAGCATAAAAAAAGTGATGTCTCATCACAAATCATGCCTGCTTTGCCAAGAACACCTAGCCACTGTTAGGCCTATCAGAATGGTGGCAATCACAATGGCAATGAAAGGAATAATAACTGCCATGTGTAGATTAGTACAGGAGAACTGAGGTAGGCCTATTGGTCAGGCATAAGAATAAATATGGATGTGCTCTCTTGAGGATGGTTCATGTACAACCAAAATGGGGAGGTTATATTCTCACAGTGGTAAAGCAGCATTCCATCGGGTGCAAATAGTAATTACGGTATGCAAGACAGAAGCAAGGGTGGGCTACCTTCGACTAGTGCCGTCAGTAGAGTGACGTTAGCTGCCTTCCTCCGTCCAGCGGGCAGGTTGAGCCCAATCTTATCCAGCTTTTCCCTCAGGGAACGGCCGCCGTTCTTCGACTTGGCTCTGCAACACAGAGGGGTGATGAAGCTATGTTCACTTTTCTTTACCGTATTCGTTGAAACACCATTAATGCAGTGTTTGTCTTAGTCTGATAACACACGGTTTAAAGTATGTTACGCTATGCTGTAATTCCAAACTGTTTGCTCTCAATGCATCCCGCTGTGATTCTGTTCAATAAACGTTGTATACATAATAGGTAGAAGAAGGGGTTAAGGACATGTGTACCATTGTTCACAATGACTGCTTTCAACAGACGATCAATGTTTGCAGTGCTTCTATAAAGCGCCCCTACTCATCCCCAAACAAGGACTTCTTAAACACGTTTTAACACAGCAAACAGGCTCCAACGCAACTCCTGACCTAAAAACACACGGCGCAGCAGTAGAGATATCGCAGGGAGGGACACGGACTGCGCAAACACTCAAATTCCCCACTTGCTGGAGCTGATTCAGTTTTCTGCTCGACCAACAGGGCAGACTCTCCCTATAGCTCGGTGGCAGGGTGAGATAAGCAGCATCTTTAGGCAGTCAAGTGTGTTTGACCTCCCCCCTCCCCTCCCTTAATCCTTTAGTCCCAATGATAGCTAACCCCCCCCCCCCCCCACTCCTGCTCCCTCCCCCAACACACACAAACAAATTTTGCTATATGACCTACTTTAAAATGTCTCTGATGTGTGTGTCAACATTAACTCGTTTGTCAAAGACACATGGGGAGTGCTAAATGTGCATGCTCACAGCACAACACGCAGGCAAAGGCAGGCAAGAGAGCTGTGCTCAGGGTTGTAGCCAACAATACCAACAAATGTTTTAGCAAACTAGAGGAGCCACAATCCCTGCATCTATTGATGCCGCCTAGATGTACACGAAGCCACCTTTGTGAAAAAACTGGGGCCCAAACAAAAAGAAAGTATCACAAACATTACAGTTACAATAAATTACAGTAAATCTCAGGTGGTGAGATGCTCTTGCGGAGTCTTGAGATGATTTCAAGCTATTGAGGTAACTATTATGAAGCTTTTGAAGTAACTATTATGCTATTGTGATGTGTTTATTATACGCTACAACACACTTATTTTTTTTCAATGGTGATTATATTTGTCTATGTATATTTTAGAATGTTATCTTGGAAAGTATTTCAATGGGAATTTCTTGGTAGGCTACAAATAGCTTGGGAGTGAAGTATGACAATTGCTGCTGTGTTTTCCTGCAGTGCAAAACCAGCTGTACATGTCATTAATGACATCTGAGGGATCTCAATGAATGATTGGACAACCATAGGCCAGCAGACACAGATAACTCAGTAAACTTGATTTGCTTTAATTGTTGTGAATTAGTAGACCTCTCTAATCTAGTGCGACACGGAGCCTTCAAACGTTAAAGCACATTTCATACAAGTGTCTATAGACAGACCATTCAAGAGGATGTGTCAAAGTTAACCTCCCGCTGTAGACAGATTCCCTGATTGTTTAAAGGTCGTTTTATGGGGGGAAGGGGGGGATGTTTGCAGAATCGAACCATGAGTTTCTTTAACAGCGCAATGCATTATGTGTTCAATGTCTTTGTGAAGGAGTCTGGCCACTGACCTGCGCAGGACCCCGCCCAACAGGGAGGCATTGAGGCATTCTGGGGGGGACAGGCGTCTCTGCACTTCCGCCACAGTGACCTTGTACTTGGAGGTGGAGCTGAGCAGCGAGAGGCGACCGGGGACAGAGCAGAAGACCTCTGTAGGGTTGGACACCATGCCCAGCAGGGACTCCTTCTGGAAGGGCAAGCCCAGCGCGTTCCCTTTGGGTAGAGCAACTGGTCCTGCGGAGGATGAACATACAAAACGGGGTTCCAATATGTAGAAGGAAATGAAAACCATATACGTAGGTAAGTAGATTAATGGAACAACATATGGAAACCTTCAATCCTTGCTACGGTACTGTGACATGACGATTGTGATTGAACCCCACACCCAAATAAGGATAGAAACTATTATATTTAAAATAGGACTATATTCATACAAAAGGGGATAATATCTGCTGTTATTCCTGGGGTTTAGTCTCTACTTTATCACACCCTCACAAAACACATCAAACCCTCATCAAGAGCTATTATCTCATGATCACTCCCAGTAAGCTGTATGGTCCACCATCTAGTTGGCACAACATTTTGGAATGGTTTTACATAAACGATTTCCCACGGAGAACAGGCGAGAATACCGGACACACACAACAGTACAGCACACTACAAAACACAGCTAGCTCATCCTCACCCGCCAGAATGCCCCCCTCATAATAAGTCCTCTGTGAGCGATCAAGACTCCTGCCACCTCGTAGTCCTAATGCTGAGACAGAAATCACAGGGTCACATAACGTATGGGTTCTCTGGAGAAAACGTCTGGGAAGGACATCGTGCCATCAGTGTTATTCCAGAAGATTGTAGGTACTTTGTAGGCCTTTGGGCATGGTAACAGTTTGAGAAATCCCTCATTTCCATAACAAACGAGAAGTGGGTTGTCTATCCTACTGTGAAAATGCTTTGTCGGCTGCAGTTATGCATAGTCGTGGCGTGCTATATATACAAATATATATATATATATGTGTGTTTTGTTATATTTGTTGCATCTAACGTGTAGGCCTATTATGAAAAGGCCTATACAATAATAAACAAAGATATATAGATAGTGATACAGCATTTTCCTTATTCTAAAGCCTGTCTAAGGATCCCTGGCGACAAAACATTGGATTAATACATTAATCCCCCAACTACTTATTATATTTTAATTAATATGTAGCCTATGTTTTCACGCCACACCCCACTCAGAGCTGGCTATGCAGAGTCAGCCACAGCATCAACATCAATCAACTATAGCATACCCTATAATCTATGATTTGAAGAGAAAATGGGGAAGAGAGTGAGAGAGAGAGAGAGAGAGAGAGAGAGAGAGAGAGAGAGAGAGAGAGAGAGAGACGGCTAATCCGACCAAAAGTAGCCTATCCAGTGCATCCCTCACTCACAGTCAACATACATGTTGAGATTGCTCAACATCCGTGTCTTGACAGCTAGCCTATAGCAATTTTGAAAGGAATATTTTCTCTTTCTCCCATCTGGGCATCCATTCAAACAACTTCAACACTATAATAGACTGAGGCTCACACCTAGATTTGTTGAGTCCATCCCTTGGTTATGAGGATTAGCATTGAATGTAGTGCATATACACAGGACTCCTCCTTTTGTGCATTCTCTGCACATAATGTTCTGACATGCCACTGTCCAAATAATAGACTATATTTTCAAGAAGGTGGTTAGTAGAGAATGTAGTCCTTGCAGTCATTTTACAGCCGCTATAACTAATAGGATTTATCTTTTAATTTGTCATTTGTTGCAGGCTTCATATAAACATTACAAATGCATAAATGAAATAAACAAAGCCTGTTAGCCTATCAAGACAGAGAACACATTTGAAATAAACTCACCTTTTTTGATGACGGTCTGGTCTGCCATTATAATACTGTGGTCATCTACATGCTGAAAAATACCACAAAAACCAGTAAAGATTGATTGACAGGCAAACTGGAACCGATAGGCCAAATGCAACATTGTTCACTTCCTTTTCAGGGCACACATTTTTATTTTTATTATATTTATTTATTTATTTATATTTTTATTATATATATATATATATATATATATATATATATATAATTTATATATATAATTTATTTAGGCTAAGACATTTTTTGTATCT